>WOFM01000556.1:450741-664485 GCA_011428145.1 Ericerus pela
GTCATGTGAGTGTGTGTGTGTAAATCATAATAATAAATCGAGAGTGAGTGAGTGAGTTGGTTGAGTACGATCTTTAATGCGATTGCAAAATAAATAAAATAAAATAAAATAAAAATTCGAGTGCTGATCGACTACCTGAATTACGAGTGTGTGCGTGGGCGGGTGTATGAATAAAAAATCTAAGTGTGCGTGTGTAATGACGACCGCCATCTTCGAATGATTTGAAAGAATGAGTGAAAAAATGGCTCAGTCAAATATTTATACTCAGGGTGAAATACGATAACCAACCAATCAGATGCGTGTATCAGTATTGTCTATTGTGATTGGTTCCTTAATGATTGATCATTTTATTATAAATATTACAGCCCCTCTCCTTACCCATCAGTGTTATTTTGTCAGATGGCGAAGCTCTTGTCGGTCAACTATTGAAAAATACCACACCCCGCTCTCACTCAACACAATTTAACAAATATATTTGCTCTCTTTCATCCCTTTATTCTCCGCTAATTCATCGCTCTCGAACTGCTGCCAACGCGCCTATCATTATACTCGACTGACAAGCGTATTTTCACCTTTTCGGACTTATAAAAAATACGCAAAACTTTTTCAAATTTTTGCCAACACTTTCATATTTTTCCTAATTTTTCTTGGCAATGAAAAGGTCGTCCGTTACATCGTTCGGACATATTTCACAGCTATTAAGAATATTCCACGAATATTACGTGTTTTTGGACTTGTAATAATTTTTAAAAAAACTTTTTTAATTTTTTCCAAATTTCCGTTGAACAAAATAGTATATATATAGGTGTTGTTGGAACAGTACCTCAGTTGTGATCCAACTGTCTTACTGTTTGGACGCGATTTTTCTCTCGCAAAATATTTTCACCATTCTACCGTAGTATACATACTTGTGTAGTTTGATTTTGACCTCAGTTGCGATCTGACTGTCATACTGTACGGACACAATTTTTGCACTCCCTCTCTCTCTTGTTTAAGCGAATTGAAAAAAGAATAATAATGGCTTTTAAAAATAGCGCCGAATTCCAAAACCACCTTGAAACTGTTCTACTTACGCTCAACCCCGTAGTCCCTGACAATAATGTCGAAAGGCGAAAGGTGATAATGCGATTGACGTGTTAGTTGAACAAGCTTTCCCACCCGAACCAAAAATTAAAATGGTCACCACTCACCTCATGCCTAACCTGGAGGAAAAGAAAAAGAAAAAGAAAAAAGTTAAGACCACGCCACTCGCTGACATCTAAGTAGAGTTTATGGGTTCGCGTCAAACTCGACCTGCACGTTTGGATGCTTGACGTACAAAAATTTCCTAACCCGAACCCGAAATCGATCTTTTCAAATACATCGCTAACCAAGATTTTAGTGCTAGTGATTTGGAAAATGCGAAAAATAATCTTTTGGCCACTTTAGAAAAAATTGACGTAACCAAACCCGCCCACGTCTCAACTCCCAGACCATCCATCTTGTCACAAGCGCTAGCCGATATTTCTATTGATTCGTCGTCATCATCATCATCACCATCATTTGAAAACAGCCCTTCTCAGGGCCAACCTCCCTCCGTTCTTACTGGCGTTCAGATGAACGAGTTACTTGGTGAATTGGAACTATCTTGGGATGGTTTAGAATTCAACGATGTACCTCTTATTCTGATCACCTTAGGACTCGAGGAGGACTTGGTGAAGGAACTGTTGGCCAAATTGGAGTTGTCCGAGGATAGCTCCGATGAAAGGGTAAACGGACTTTCACATAATATTAAGACGAAGGAACTGTCAGCTGAAACGGTGTTGTCTTCAGACCACACCGTCAAAAGCGTTGATAAACCTTTACCTATTTTTAATAATAATAATTTAGTGGAGGAACTGTTGGCTGAAATGGAGCTGTCTGATGAGGACAGTTCCGATGAAAGCGTAGACGGACTTTCACCTAGTTTTAAAGGTAATATTAAGGACCAAAAAAATTTAGCTTTAAGCGTATTCCGTGCAGAGGCTACGTCGCCTCTATTTAATTTTAGTAGCATGCCTAGTCTAAGTCCTGTAAATATGAACATTCCCATGGATCCACCTTCCCAAATGCCCGTGTTAACCCCCAATAAAAGTGTGAAGGCTGTTGTGTGAAATATTTTCCCCAATGTCACAGTTGTTGAGAGTGCGGCTGAAAGTGTTGTTGTTGCAACCGTTGACGTTGAGAGTGTTGTTGCGGGTGTTAGCGTTGAGAGTGCAGCCGTGAGTGTTGTTGTTGCCGTTGCCACCCCAGACTGGCCATATGCCAAGAAAAATATTAAAATGAGCAAACCCCCAAAAAAGTCAAGAAAAATGAAGAATGCTACTGCTGTTGTGAAGGAGACCAAGTTGTGTGATATATTCCCCTTCAAGTATGAGTTTTTCCCACGACGTCGTGCCACACCCCAAGTGTGTAAAGTGAAGACCCCCGACTTCTTACCTAAATTGGGGGCTATTTTCCCGTTTAAAAAATCATTCTTCACCCATTTAACTCTGTACAATGATCGTGATCTGAGGTGCACGTTGTACGAGTTGAAGCAGTTGTTGGATCGTGTGTCCCGGCCAAAATTACCTCTTGACCCCCTGCCTCTTTGGACAAGCAAAGTGTGTTGAGAAAGGTTTACTTCGGAGGTGGTGGTGGTAGTGGTGGTGGTGGTGGTGGTGGCGGTGGTGGTAGTGGTAGCGGGGTGGTTATATGACTCGGTGAAATGTTTCCTTTTGGCGATGAAATATTTTCCTGTGACTGTGTCGATGGAGGGAATGTGGGTAGTGTTTTCCCATTTCATGGGGATGTTATCGTTTCACCACATAAACGTCCCCAGTTAAAATTTATCAATATTTGGGAAATCAATCAGTGGTACATACCAAAATTTCAAAACTATATTCTGGACTACAAAATCCAGTTAAAAAAAAATCTTCCCCAAATGACAGATGATGATCTCATCACCAAAGCACTCGACGAGATGATTGCCTATGGTAAGATGAAAACCGAATGGCGACAGGGGGATAAAATGAATATTGTGGTGAGTAATGCAAAATTTAACAACCCCATCTCTACGGGGTATGCTTGTAACGATATGAAGAAGAAACTAAAAGAAAAAGTAACTCAAATTCTAACTTCTGACGAAAGTGTTGTTCTGACTGAATGCATTTTCACCTTACACGTAATCAACATGCCGCGTGGTTCGAAACCCAAAAAAATACTGAACTTGGCCACCGACAAACATTTGAAACGCTGCATACTGCGCATTCAAAATAACGATACGTTGTGTGCCCCACGGGCCATCGTTACTGCCATGTCCTACCACACTAACGAGATTGGTGGATGTATACTGAGTGCAGCCGACATAGTCAACTTGCGCAAAGGACGTAACATACAGACTGACATGGCTATGGAGTTGTGCCTGCAGATTGAAACTTACGACAAGTTTGCCGAAGGATTTACTTTGGAGGATATCAGGACCTGCGAAGAAATCCTTAACGTGCAAATAAAAGTCATCGACGCGCAAAACTTCAACAGTTCACTGTATCGCGGTTCCATCGAACAACCAATCGTACTCTATCTGTACAAATATGGAAACCATTTTGACGTGATCACCAAAATGACTTCTTTCCTGGGTGCGTCGTACTATTGTGAAAAGTGCGACAAACCGTACCAAAACAAAAATGCTCACCACTGTCGACTAAAACCCGGTGCAGTGTGTAACCTATGTATGAAGGCCGATCATCCTTCTTACACTAAAGATAAGATTTTTTGTACTAATTGTAATCGTTATTGTTTTAATCGCGAGTGTTTAAACGATCATAGTAATATTGTTTGTGCCACAGTGTTCAAATGTCCCAAGTGTTGTCTTATAATTTGTCGTAGTTCGTTTTCATCGCGTAAGTGCGGTTACGTGAAGTGTCTTAATTGTAAGGAAGTGGTGTTGAAAAAAAATCATCAGTGTTACATGGTGTCGAAACCGCCGAAAGGTGGCTGGTGCAGTGCGGGGTGTAAAAAGTGTTTGCTGGGCAGCACAGTCAACCGGAAGTGCAATTACACAGAGCAGTACATCTTCTTCGACTATGAAGCGCAGCAGTAAACCGGGATCCATACGCCAAATTTGATCATCGCACACGACTTTTCAGTTGAGAAATTTACGTTTAACATTAACAACGCCTTTTGCCGGTGGTTAATCAGTCCCAAGCATAACGGCTATACAGCCATCTACGCCAAAGGGTACGATTCGCAGTTCATCATGCAGTACCTGGTCGCCAACACCATTAAACCGAATGTCATTTGTAACAGTTCCAAATTAATGATGTTAGAAATCCCGCACATCAGTTTGAAAATCATCGAAAGTCATAATTTCGTGGCCAGTTCTCTTAGTTCCTACCCCAAAACTTTTGGTCTGACAGAGTTGAAAAAAGGTTATTTCTCCCACCTGTTCAACACCAAAGAAAATGAAAATTACGTTTGCCCAATTCCGGAGAAAAAACACTACTGCTACGACACGATGAAGGATGGTAAGTGGTTTAAATTTATCGAGTGGCACAACAAGAAAGTGCAGGAGGGTTATGTGTTTGACATGGCTCGTGAAATTGCCGAGTACTGCGACTCGGACGTAGATATTCTATGGAGGGGATGCCTCAATCTGCACGAGCAGTTTCTGGAGATCAGAAACATCGACCCATTCCAGTATATCACCATCGCCAGCGTCTGTATGGCTATCTACAGATTGAAGTACCTGCAGCCACACACCATCGGAGTCGTAGAGGAAAGGTTCGAGGACCGCTATTCGAAACAGTCTATTTTGTGGTTGCGTTAATTCCAAAATCCCCTCAATCGACACGCTCTCAATGGTGGGGAAGTAGAAATTTGTGGTGCTTGGGTAAACGGGTACGATGAGAGTACAAAAACCGTGTACCAGTATCACTGTTGCTTCTGGCACGGATGCTCTCGCTGCTTTCGCCCCTATTTCATCAATAATATGAAAAAAGAAACGATGGAGGATTTGTTGCAAAAGACGGTTGACTGGACAAGTCAGTTGGAGTGGGATGGGTATATGGTGGTTAAAAAGTTGGAATGTCAGTGGGTTAAGACCAAGGAGTATAGGAAGTTTGTCAAGGAGGGGAAGATAGTCGAACCGTTGAATCCTCGTGACGCCCTTTTTGGTGGCCGGGTGGAAGTGTTCAAGTTGAAAAAAGAAGTCGAGCCCGAGGATAGTGCAAAAATCAAGTACGCCGACGTTGTCAGCCTGTACCCTAGCGTTATGTTCTACGATAATTACCCGGTAGGCCACCCGTTCAAAACATTCAGACCGTCCAATCACAACCTCACCTGGTACAGTTTGATCAAGTGTAAAGTCGAAGCACCTCGTGATCTCTACATCCCCCTGCTGCCTGTCAAAGTGAAAATCACCAAGGCAGATAAGCTATTATTTCCCCTCTGTTTGAAGTGTGCTGAAAAACAGCAAAGTTTTTGCGATCATGCCAGCTCTGAAAGGCAGTTTATTGGCACATGGAGTACGATCGAGGTGAATGAAGCCATAGCCCGGGGATACAAAATTGTTGAAATTTACAAAGTGTGGGATTTCGAGAAAAGTAATAAATTGTGGAAGGGGTACATCAGTGATTTTTCTAAAATTAAATTGGAAACCAACCCGCACATCTATCCCTCCAACAAAGCCTACGCCCGGCATATTAAGGAGAAAATGACTATTGTTTTGGACTTGGACAAAATTGAAGAGAATCCAGGTAAACGTGCAGTTTTGAAATTATGTTTGAATTCACTGTGGGGTAAGTTTGGTCAACGGCAAAACATGTCTACTGCCAAGTTTGTCACCAATGCGTTCCGTTTCTACGAGATGTCACTCGATGATTGGTTGCAAGATATCTCCGTCATCTATATCACCGACAAAATGGTCCAGGTCAACTACAAGTACAAGGAGACGTACGTGAAAAATAACTACAGCACTAATATTTTTGTTGCCATGTACACGACCACCAACCCTCGACTTTTGTTTTACAAGAAGTTGGCTATTATCAACAAAAATGTGTTGTACTGCGATACGGACAGCATAGTTTACCTGGATGACGGTGTCAATAATATCGAATATGGCGACATGTTGGCTCAGTGGACCTACGAGTTGAGAGGCGGGTACATCAAAAAATGGCTAGCCACCAGGCCAAAATTGTACTAAGACGAAACTGATTCGGGCAAAGTGACCACTAAAGTTAAAGGTTTCACCCTCCACCATAAGAACGCCCACCGTATCAACGGCGAGTCCATGCAGAGTCTAATAGAGGGGGCTATCCCGAATATTACTGTCACCGATTGCCAAATCACCCGAGAACCGATAACCAAACAACTCACCAATAAAAATCTGACTAAAACGTTTTCATTTGGCTTTGATAAACGTTTGATTGGCGATAACTACGATACGGTGCCATATGGTTAGGTTCCGTAGACAGTTGGTGGGTTGGTTGGTTGTTTGGATGGTTGGATGGTTGGATGGGTGGTTGGATGGTTGGATGATTGTGATGGTGGCAGTGGTGCGTACGCATATCTATAAATAAAAGTATTATAGGACAAAATTCAACACTTTTTTGTTTTTGCAATGGCTAACATTATCGAAAGTTTCGAGTACTTTGATTACCGAGCACCGAATTCGGCTAATTTGAACGACGACAACGGTGATTTCTCCATCACGGTGCACAACGAAGATTTGATTACCCACCCCAACAAGAGTGTGCTGGAGTTGCGCGGCAAGGTAACTGTTACAAAAGAGGATGGCATGTCGTTGGCTAACATAGATTTAGAAAAATTGTTTGTCTGCAGCGGTGGTGGTTGGCTGAACATATTTGAACGGATCAACTTTTACATGGGTGACAACAAAATCGACACTGTGCGCAAACCCGGAATTGTGGGGTTGATGAAAGGGTTGGTCTCCTTCAAAACGGATAAACAATTTTGCAACGCCAGTTGGGTCTGCGACGTCGGTATCGACAAATGTAATACGCTCAACAGACACAGCCATTTCCACTTTATGATCCTGATGTCTATTGTGATCGGATTTTTGGAAGACCACCGCTGTTTCATCTACAATATGAGCCAAAAACTGGTGTTGTACAAGTCGGCCAATGGCGTTAGCAACGTATTCTGAACGCTAGGTGATTACAATAAGCACACCATCAGGGTGGATCTTCGCGACGTTGTCTTCCAAATGCCGCATGTGAAATTCACTCTGGAACACGCCACCAAAATACGCAACGAAATTGCTAAAAATTGCAAGTATGAACTGAAGTACCAATGGTGGTTTTACACCAGCATTTCACCCTCTTCCAGCACCAATTTCACTTGGGACAGCCCTGTCTGTTATTCGAAGACAAAGTACCTTTTGATCGCCTTCCAGGCAGCCCGATCAAACAATATCGCCGCCAACTCGTCGGTATTTGATTTTTGGGATTTGGAAAATTGTCAGGTTCTACTTAACAATAATTGCTACTATCCACATGAACGTTTGAATCTGAACATCGCCGAGTACAAGTGCGGCACGCTGTATTTCATGTACAAATGCTTTAAAGCATCGTACTACAGCCACGACGACAATCGAACGCTGCCCTTACTCAGCTACGAGGATTTCATTACCCAAAACCCGATAATTGCCATCGATTGTTCGCACCAACCCAACATCCTGAAAGAATCTTTGATCAATTTGAAAATATTTTTCATGTGGCGATGACCGTTACCTGCTAACACTATCATCCACTGTGTCACCATTGTCGACGACAAAGCCATCTACAGTCCGCTGACAAACAACGTTTTCCACTGTTAGGCGGGCCCCCTCACTGACAGTTGTGTTCCACACTCACCGATGAGAAAAAGTATATATATATAAGTAGGGCGGGGATGAAACGGCAGGACAGTATTCATTGTTGTTGCTGTTGTTACTATTTTGCTCTCGCATTATGGCTATTTTGGTGATTGATTATCAGGCATTGTTGCCGGGCATCGTGAAAGAAGTGGCAATTCTCGACATTACGTCGAACCTTGAACAACATTTTCTGGCTTCACCACTCACTCCACTCAACACGTTTTTGTCGATTGTGCGTCGTACCGTCGAATACACTTTTCAATTTGTTCACGGCATTCCGTGGTCAAGTGGCTACTTCCTGCTGCCAGATGTCGAGTCTGCCCTGTGCAAGGTGATCAACGACGCCACACTCGTCTACATCAAAGGGTTGGACCAGGTAAACTTTCTTTTAGACTTGTCTGGATGTGCTACCGTTAAAATTGTAGATCTCTACGAATTTCCGGGCATTAGTAAGACATTGCAGAAGACACCGTTCTTCCGCTGCAAATACAGCCATCTGCGTCACAACAAAATGAAATGCGCTTTGGAACAGGCTATCAGGTATCGGGATTATCTTAGGGAAAATTATTACTACAAAGTGGGTGCTGGTGACTACGATTATTGGGGTTGAAGATGCTGCTGCTGCTGCCACTACTACTGAAAACAGTCTTTTTCTAGACTAACCCCATCGCGAAGGGCGTAAAAACTATATTAAGGAGAATTTCAAATACTTTTTCAGATTTTGTGTGTGTGTGTGAAAATGGCATTTCATATTTCAGTGAACGATATGCAGTCTGTAATATGGCGAGAGTATCACGATGGTATACACTTTGATAAAGTGTACCAGGTAGGTTTGTCCAGTTTTGTTACGCATAACAACATTTTCAACATTACCAAATGTAATACCAGGTTGACATTCGTACATCCTGAAAAAATTAAAATGCCTACGATTGGTGTCGGTGTCGCCGAGGATGGTGCTAAAGAATTAGTGTCATCATCTTTGAAAAAAATGTACGAGTACGATGTTGTTGTAGGCGGTGCACCATCACAACCATCACATCCACCACCACCAGCATCGTTGAAACGGGGCAAGAGAAATGTCAACAATGTTTGGTTGGATATTTTGGCTGATGAGAGTGAAAATGTCACCGTTGACGACAACTGACGGAATGTGATCAGGAGTGTTGTTGAGATACCACCGGGTATTTACACGGTCGACGATGTAGCCACGTACTTGAGTGCAAACGTACCCGCTACCAAAAAATTCTGTATGTACATGAATAAGAATACGAGAAAAGTTGAAATGGGCGGTACTGTTCACGTTGATTTCACTCCCTTGGCGTCCATAGGCCCGACTTTAGGATTTGAACAGTGTTTGTACAAGAAAGGTGGTCACCACAGTTCCTCGCACCCACCCGACATATTTTCTATAAATATGATACGTATACAGTGCAATTTAGTAAAAAGTAACGTCGAAGATACGCGTCTCAACAGCGACACTATCTACGAATTTCCTTTGAACGTTGAATCAGGTGAAAAAATTATCGAAAAACCGAATACAATCGCTTTTTACCGTGTGAATACCAACACATTACATGATTTACAGTTGAAAATAGTCGACCAAGATAACCGTTTGATCAATTTCCATGGCCAAAGAATTAATATTGTTTTAGAATTCAAACCACTAACATGAACAACAACAACAACAACAAATGTGTCAAACAGTATCTCAAAGCAGAGAGAGAACTGAAAAGAAAATTTGAAGAGTTAAAGTATGGGTGTTATGTGCTCAACACACTGGTGAATGAAGGTTTAGCACCAATTCTGAACCCAATCCGTGAGATTAATGCCAAAATTAAAAACAACAACAACAACAAATCATCATCACAACTTACTGCTGCTGCTTCTACTTCGGTTGTCGACCCTGATGATTTAGTTGCTAACAAACACAAGTTAGACATAATGCTTGGTAGACAAGGACAACGACACATAGACACCACTTATGGCAAACGTGCGGTAAAAAATAATTTCTACACCGGTAATGCTAAAGTGGACATTGCAGGTAATGATTTAGTGTTTGAAAGTATCGGTGGTGGTGGTAAAACTTACATCGGTACACCTGCTTTGTAGGAGTTATTAACCAATACACATCCTACCAACTACACTGTCAAAGATTTTGAAAAATATGTCCAAATAGTAAAGGATACTTTCCTCTATAAACATAAAAACGAACCGTTCAGTAGAAAGTTAAAAATTAGAAAAAATACCAAATACACCGAAATAATCAGACCGATAGTCTATAAATATAATCTAAAAGGTGCCAAACATGAGGCTGATGAAGACATAATCGGTGAAGGTTTATTACCTAAAGTAATTGTGCTAAGCAGCAACAACAAAAACAACAACAACCGTGTCGAATGCGTATGTTGGAATAATATTGACGAATTATTAGAAAGATTGTACATTTTATACGGTGAAATAAAAGCTGGAAATACTAACCCTACCGTACGTAACGAGATTACAAACATTATACAAGAATTCTAAGAAATATGACAACAACAACGACGATGATGATGACTAATTATCCCGAGGGTTATGGTGAGAAATGTTGCACAAAAATATTAAGATTTTCTACCACAGCCTATAGCGGCAACTGCAGCAGCAGCAGCAGCAACGTCAAACAGCCACACCGCGGCCACCACCACCGCTACCACAACTGCATGGAGGGGGAAAGGTGTGTTGAATGATCTAATAGATAATTTACCCATACCCTTACATTTACCCGGGTACAATTACACTGGACCCGGCACTCCACTGGATCTTTACCTGGAAAAAGGTGTAAAACTGGCGAATAAGTTGGATGAGGCAGCTATGCGTCACAATATCGCTTATTCAAAATCTAATGATTTGAACGATCTTCATTCGGCCGACTATGTACTGCAGGAAGAAGCGTGGAACCGATTTAAGGCGGACAACTCGAGTGTTGGTGAAAAAGCCAACCCTTGGTTGGTAACAACAGCGATGCGTGCAAAACACGCTATTCGTGCCAGTGTTGGTGTGAAAAACAAACCAAAATACACGGAATACCCGGCGAATTTGGACCACGACGATACCGAGCGACTTGTTAATTTTTTGCAAAAGCCTAACGGGAAAGGTATTTGTGTAAAGTTTCGCGTAGCGTGGACTTAAGAATCGATCGCCAGTGATTTGAAGATACCATTGACATTGCAACAGGCGCAAGCTGTCCCCTGTAGTCAAGCGAAAGACAAAGATGCAGTGTTTTGTTTTGTCACCCCCACAGTTAAAACATATAACAGCGGATAAGGAAGGTGGGTTCTTGCCGGCAGCAGTAGCAGCTCTTTTAGCAGCGGCTCCGGCCATTGCATCTGTCGTTAGCAGTGGTGTCAACGCTTGGAACAATAAAAAAGCTAACGACAAGTCGGTAGAAGAATGTATCTGCCACAACAAAGCCATAGAGGCTAACGGTAAAGGCGTTTGCATCGGCAAAAAGAAAAAAAAATCAACCCCAACCCCCACCTTCACCACCACTGCTGCAGCATCTGTCACAGTTAACGGGTTTTACAAAGAGTTGCTATTGAAAAAAAAAAGCTCCTCTAACCAACATCGATATCGAGACAATAGTGAAATGTATAAATATTCCGCAATTTAGAGGTGTCTTTATGCGCAACTTATTGCCAAAAAAAGTGCATAAAAACAAATGCGGCGTTGTCAATCTGGATAATTATCGCGGCCACGGTACACATTGGGTCTGTTATTGGAAACTCTACGACGATACGTTCAATAATTTTGACTCATTCGGTGTACAACCACCTAGTGAATTGTTAAAATATTGGGGTAAACGTGTAAAAGTATATTACAACGGTGGCCAAGTACAAAAAGTTGATAAAATTATATGCGGACACTTATGCATAGAATGGCTTGCCCAAAGAAAAAAACAACAACAACAAAAAACAAAATAAAATGCAAAGTTTGCTGCATGTGCGAATGCAAGGGAGGAAAGATATGTTATTTACTTTCCTTGCTACGCCGTTGGTTTGTCGGTTTTGCAAATGGTATCGCGGAAATTGGACCAAAGAAATTTTTTATATCGCCACAATACGATACACCAACCCGATAACATATACAATAAAAGACGGCAACGACATTTTTATGCTCGGGAATTACAGAAAACCCTAAATTTCGTAAGAAATTAATAGGCGTACGTGAGAGGTAAAAAAGGATTTGCCATCAAAAACATTAACAAAACAAAGGATTTTCATCTCTCTCTCTCTCTCTCTCTTAATCGGTTGTCGTCGATGAACAGGTAATCATCGTCATCTCACCCTGCACACCTTTCTTAGTTATAATACATCGATATTCTTTTCACTTACACAAATGACTCATCAATGTTACCCTGAAATGCATCCACACTAGCATAGTCAATACTATCACTAGCAATGACACTAGCACCAACACTTACGCAACAACCAAAGGCAACTACCCTTAAAAAAAATCACGAATCACTTGTGATTTGATCGTCTTTGCGACTGTTAATTTAACCCATTTTTCGTTTATTTTTTATATTTTTGCCATTTTTTTTAATTTTTGTGTATTTTTAGCTGTTTTTTCTGTGTTTTTTATCCGTTTTTCTGTGTTTTTTATCCATTTTTCCGTGTTTTTTTATTTTTGTGTCACCTTTACCTATCTCAGGGAATTACCCAAACATCCTGATAGTCGTCGTCGTTGTCGCCTTATTGTAATCCCAAACGTATTCTCTTATAGACGAACAAAAAGACAACTTCAACAACAACAACGGCAACGATTGGTGATGTTGTGGATAGCAAAAAATAAAAAAGTTTTTCGTTTTTTTTCGTTTGTTATTTCACGGCATTCGTATCACCCTGATTGTGCATGGTGAAAAAGAATATCGCCCAAACTACACAAATACATCGCACGTCCGAAATAATTAAAATAACTTTTGTCAACTTTTTTTCACAAAAAATTTTCTAAGTCCAAAAAATATTTTTTCACTTCGGAAAAAAAATTTTTTCTTGCTCACTACAAATGTGCATCACAAAAATATTTTCACGCCCGAAAAAAAAATTTTTCCCGAAAAAAAAATTTCACCAGTGAAAAAAATTCAACCAACTAACGCCCGATGACAAGAAAATTCTCCGATGATCGGAGGGAAATTTACCGCTGCTACGGCCCTTTGGGTCAATGGTAAAAGGATAACATTTCTTCGCACTAACACACTCGCGTAGAGGGGAAAATGAACGGACTTTTACCGTTGACAGGTGGCTCCAGTCAATGGTAAAGAAATTGTCCTCAAGGTGCCCACTTACTACTGGCGGATTTAATCACAATTTATAATATTGAATTTTTATGGTTGTGTTTAATGATTTCTTATGTATTTCCCTGATGTAAAATTTGAAAAACCGAGTCATTGAGTTTTAAATTGACCCTTCTTTTTTTGGCGCTGGAAGGATTATACTCCAAATCCCCCACTTAAAACCAGCCTTGGTTCCAATTATTTGTCAATTTTTTTCGGATCATTTTTTTGAAATCCAATTTATTTGCGCGTAGAAAATAAAAGGACCTAATGCGGGCTCGATTTCAGGATTTCTTCTTCAAAGGGGGTGGAATAGAATCACATTTTATAATATACATGAATTTTTATGGGAGGTGTTAACAATTTTTTACATATTTCATGGATGAAAAATTTGAAAAACCAAATGCGGTAATTGTGTTATAAAATGACCTTTCTTTTTGGCAATGGGGTCATTATATCCCAAATCCCCCCTAAAACGGGCCTTCGCCTAATATATTGTAGGCTTGAAATTATGCATAACTGCGCATCCAGGATATTGTCTTTAGGGGGTGATATATTTAAAGACAAAAATTAAAATCTACAGGTGCCTCGATTTTGAACTTTTTACCAACTCGTCTAAACAGGGCTGCTGTGATCCCTCTAGATCAATAGAAAGCGCCCCCTTAAAACTAAGGTCGACTCACTATCGCTCACCCAAACAAAAAAAGAAAAACTCCAGCGCAGCAATAAGCACTTTGCTAGAAAATCCAGTTTACCAATTTTAATCAATAATTCCCCCCTAAAAAAACTGAATTCCAAATATTTGAAAAAATTGCAAGATAACATCGATAGTAATCGATATCTGTATCAATTGTTATCGATATCTGACCAATATTTTGATAAATCGCTATTTCATTGCTAGTTTTAGGTAAACAATTTACGAAAAACTGTCAAGAAAATCATCCAGAAAAAAGAGCCCCGTGAAAAAACATTAAGACAACGCACGTGTTTCAACAAAGTGGCCTTGCAGCACCACTGCGTTCGAAATTTCTACGCATTGACAATGCCATCTTTATCCATTAAAATGTTCCTATAAAAATAAAAAAAATTTTAATCAGCAGAGCTGGGTAAGGACGGGATGGCTGAATTTTTCCTTAGGTGTAGATTTCTATTCCGATTAACATTCAATTTGATCAATTACCGATTAAGGTCTTCAATTTTATTTCTTAACCCTCCTAAACGTTACCGAACGAACCTTTCCAAAACTTCGGGTTCATCAGTGAGGATACATCTTTGAAAAATAAAAAATAAATACAATGTCGAACGTACGCGTGAAGTAGGCACCCCTAGCTTCCAATGATGAAGGCGAGGAGAGTAGACAGTAGCGTCAATAGTCCACGAACGAACGGGATGAGCGAACGAATCAACCAGCGAGTCACTAGGCGCGAATCAAATCGAATAAAATCGAACGATAGACAGACGGATGAAATTGTTTGGATGGTGGGTGGGGGCGAAGCGAACGAAAAGCTGCTCACAAAAGCGACGGAAATATGCGGGGAATACAAAATTTACTAAACCTATTTACGTTGCGAAGGGGTAGAGAAGTAGTCTTTTCTATTCTCCACTTTTTTTTTTTGGTTTTCATTTCTCTTCGTTACTACTGTCGTTTCTTTTTCTTTTTTCCTCTCTTTTTCTCTCTCTGTTTCATCGTATCGGCCACCCCATCATTTTTTTCTCCTTTATTTACTCTTGTTTTTACTGTCTCTCTCTCTCTCTGTTTTCGAATTCATTCTCTCCTTCTCTTTTCGTCTTATATACTCTGTATCGCTGCTGGACTAACGACAACGACAAAGACGACAGCAGCAACAGCAACAATAACAACAATACCGACTACGTTGGGCCGTCTTCAGTCTTCACACTACACTACAGTCACTACACGCGCACAAACATAATGTATACTGCACATCGAACGAACAATACACATAGCATTTTATTATATATATATATGCATACATACACACACTTACGATCACACTCATACGCTTACGTACGTAAACACATGCGATTCTCCCGAACATTTACCGCCACCTTCACCCGCTAACCAGCTCGTCAACACTCGCAAGTAGTCAAGTATACAGATATACATAGGTACACTCACACTGACACTCGTTGCCTCAGTTGCCTGCACTGCAAGACGACGTACACTAAAAACTAATGTAAAAAAACGGAAAAAAAGAAAAAGAAAGCACGATGCGGCGGTAAATGGGTAAAACGTGTAAACCCGTATTCGCCACTCGGTTAACGTCGGTTGTTGCTGCCACCGTTTTCCCCTCTTCTCTACTACTCATCCACACATTTAACCCTTCACTCTTCCGACAATCCCCTCCACCTCACACTCGGCGTTTATGCGATACGCGTTGTTTTTTTCTTCTTTTCCGAAGGTGTATGGTTCCTGCGCTCTGTACTTGGTGCGAGCGTTACCATAGTTTTGTAGTTTGGAAGTTCGTCGTCGTATTTCACTATCATCATCATCATCTTCGGCATTTTACGGCAGTCAGCAAGTACATTTCGTATTCCCATTCCCAATATTTTTTGTTCTACTCTTCGTATTCGTTCGTTCGTTGTTCTGTTCGATTTGATTCAACTTTCGGCTCTTCGTTGCCGTATGGCGTACTCGCCACTTGGCTTCGTTTATAAAAAGTGTTCGCTTCGTAGTTTCAACTCGCGTTATTCAACGAAATGAATCAGTGATTCAGATTCAGTGCCGTATCGTGTATTCGTGTTTGTAAGTTGTGTGTTGTGTTTGATGGTGTACGGCGTCGTATACGTCTCTTTACTCGAGTCGCGTCTTTTACTTCCGCGTTTTTGTTTTTTTTTTTTTTTTTTTTAATAAAATTTGACCGAAAAAAAATTTGCACATCCGCCCACTCGTTTTGCATTTTGTCGTTGCGTCTTTTTCTTTTGGTGCGCTCGCCTTATCATTTTTATTTACGTATTTCCAGCGATCGCGTGTTTCGCGGCGTTCGTCATGTATCGATTTGTGTCCCGATTTTTGAAAATAAATAAATAAATAAATAGGTACACTTATCGATTACCAAAAAGAAATAAAAAAATAGCGAATAATTTCGAAAGAAAAAAAAAGTCATAGCTTATCTGTACCGTACGCTATTATCACCATCGGTTTTCCCTCGTTGTGTTTTATGTGTTTTTTAATCAGGTTGGCGGTTTCGACTTGAATCGTATATTTTGCGATATCGAAGTTTGTAAAATTTTTAAAAACGAAAAAAAGGAGCACCAATAACAACAACAACAACCACCGCTGCAAAAACGAGTGAAACGTTTCGACGTTCGATTTGTGGCGATCGGAACTTGGGTAGGGTCCGTTTACACGGGGTGAGCCGTAGAGTGGTGGTGGTTTGTGGTGACAAGACTAGAAGACGACGACGGCGACACACTCGCGAGCGGTGAGTTTGTGAATTGTGAGGGGACGAGTATCGGACGGGCATGAAGAGGAATTGGATGAAGAAACGGCGTAATTCCCAATGCCGGTAATGGTATCACGTCGGTTTTGTCGACGATGAACTATGTAGATGTCGGTTTAGATTGGTGAGTTGATTAGTTTATTTTGTCGTTAAAAGCTATACAATTATGTTCAATGGTCTTTTTTTTTCTGTGTAGTATGCCTCATCCGACGTGTACCTACACCTCCTCAGTCCTCATTCTTTATAATTTAGTATAAATATGAGGTTAAAGCGCCAGCATTAATAGCTGGCTTTTCATTAGGCTTTCTTACTAGCTACAATCTAGTAATGTAAAAAAATAAAAGCTGGCTTGTTCAAAATCTGGAAGTTTCACATAGTTTAACTTTTAGATTGTGCAATTTCGCTTGTTTAGATGCTAGATTGTAGCCGATATAAAAGACTAGTGAAAACCCCACTTATGGATCGGCAACTCTCCCCCACCTATTACGCCTTCCTCTCCTTACACCGCTATTTGTTGAAACTTGATCATCGCAGTAGCCAGTAGTACGGTCTTTTTTTGCCTGTCGATTTCGTCGTTAACATTGTCAGTGATTTTTTTTGAAGTGTCTGGAATGGGTAAATGCTTCCTCGTCATCATTTGATTTTTAAGTTTGTTTGTAAGGAGATTTCAGAATTTAAATATGTTTCCCTTTTCCATTTGCGAGAGTCCAAGCCCCTCAGCTTTCCTCCCTCTAACTTCACCACCCATAACAGTTGGCTATAAATGTCTGCTCGGCCCAATTACTAATGAAGAACTACTGGCCACTGCCGGTGAAAACGTTACGACCAAACCGAAAAACATCATTTTCCAGAAACAATAAAATGTTTAAGTTTGCCAATAAACAACAGTATTGGGTGATGACAGAAAATACAAAATTTATGTTCATGGTTTTGAAAAAACTGCCTAAGCGATAGAGCTGAAATTTTCATGAAAGTTAGTCATTACGTTTATAGAACGAGGTCTGATAGGAGTTTGTTGTCTCTGGGTTCAGTAGTTTTGTAAAAAAAACTGGAGAACAATGAATTTCTGAAAAACTGGTTTTTCCAACATTTTTTGGGAAACATATGGAAGGTTTCTGGCTGAAATTTTCACGATATATCGTTTTTATGTATGTGTAAGTCGTGTAGGTTTGATAACTATTAGTTCAGTAGTTTCCGAGAAAACTATAAAATAAAAAACTGCTAGAAAAGTGGATTTTGAGGAAACTACTGAATGGATAGACCTGAAATTTTCAAGAAATGTAGCTCTTATGTAGAACCATGTCTGATATGAGTTTGGTGTTCATTCATTCGGTAGTTTCCTAGAAAAATGTAAAACAAACAAAAGTTGCTGGAGTCTTTTTTTATCTTTATGTTTTTTCAACCTATGACTATATAATTAACAGCAAGCAGCAGAAACAAAATATTTTGTTCGTGCTGTTTGACATTGACAGCAAATTTACGCTTGTTTAAAGTTACTATTACTGGTTGTTGGCTATGTAGACATAGCCTTAGTTGTGCTTACTGGATAGTGGTGCTAATCACCTATTTATACTATATTCTAGAGTTATCGTATTTGGTGCCCTGATTTTAAATTTGGTGTTTATATTTTCATTCGATTCATTCTTCAACCTTGATGGCTTCAAAAGGGGCCAAATTTTGAATTCACATATTGTACTGTGTGATAATTATGTCATTGGGTATGTTCTTTGAGGTGCTGATTTTAAATTTCATATTCATTTCCTCATTTGACCCATTCTTCGACCCTTGGAGACTTCGGAAGAGGGCCAAATGTTAACTTCTTATATTTATTGTGTGATACATCATCGGGTACGTTTTTTGGGGTGCTGATTTCAAATTTGACCTTCTGTTTTTCATTTGACCCATTCTTTTATCCTCGGGGGATTCAAAAGGTGACCCAATTCGATTATTTCACATTTCATTGGTACTAAATCACAACATGTGTTTTCTGAGGTTCCCTAATCTTATGTTGATTGGCGGGAAGTGAGGGGTCTAGCGAGTTTTCCTCCAGCTCTCAAGGAGAGACAAAGTCAGGGGAGGTTCAGGAATTTTTCTTTTACCTTTTTTACATTTTGGGAATTTGTTTTCAATACGAAGGTCTCAATTAATAGAAGTTTCACTTCCGCCTCGTGTCCTGGGACTTGCTCATTTTTTACATCCGCAATTTCCACCAGGCTTTTGTCCACTTATTTATTGCCATGTTCATATCACTTAACTCGATGGTTTTTATATTCACCATTAAATGATGTTTCAACTGAATAAAAGCACACACTAAAAAGTAAACAATAAAATGAATAAAAATTTTTTTAGTTAAATACCCTTATTTAACTATCTTAGAAAAAAGAAATAACTCTCTAAAAATGAGAAAGTAAAATTATTTTATTTGAATCATCTAGAAATGGCATCAGATAAAACCGTGGGGCGGATACTTTGAAAAAGTAGTCGAGAGTTGTGATTAACCTACCTTCTTCAGGTTGAATTGAGTTGGCATGGAATGGCAAGGATAAATTTGGATACATTCAATTGTATGATGGTCCGCTTCAAGTTTTTATTTGATGCCATTTATGGATGATACTAGCAAAATAAAAACAGATTATTTTATTTTCTCATTTTTGGAAAGTTATTTCATTTTTATCGCGTCTGTCTAAAAATTTTATTTATTTATTTTATTTAGAAATTAATTCGCGGTTACTAAACTAACTATGTAACATACAAGCCCCCTGAACTGGCAACACTTATCAATTCGTTATTAGGATGGAAACGACAAAACATTTCACTTTTACGTCAATATTTCTCACTTTAATGAATCTTGTGGTCCCAGCCTTAGTTATTGACTTGGCGAAATTATAAATCGGGCAGTTGTGACGTACTGGTTCCCACGTTTCTGATTGGGTTGAACTATAAAATTAATTGATACCATAAAATGCGTCATTTTCCCCATGATGTGACGCGTCATAGACGTGTTTTTTCACAGTGGAGGCTTGTACCCAATAATTTAGTCGATCATAAAACAATTTCTGCATATTGTGCAGTTGAAAATGAGTTATGAGTTATTGTTTCGCGCTTTCGCAGCAAAGGTGAATTGGTATTAGTAGACCTTTAGGCCAGCGAAAAGCTGTCATCAATGGTAGATCGAAGACATGATGCGATCCCTCAGAAAAAAGTCACCCTAGCGGAGGTCAGGTAAGTCCGCAAATACGGTGGTCAAGCCTCCACACTTTCACACTCTGAAATTATTTTCTCGGGAAAGGTATTTCAAAGGTATTCCTTTGCAGGATAATAAGTATGGTTAGGGCATCCGCCATGTTGGTACTAAAGTTCATTGTCATTATATTTTTCTGTGGTACGTCGAATTATATGACTCGTTGTTTCATTATTATGTAGAACGCTCGGTGATTCAGTTTTACTCATACGGCGTACCTATCGTAGGTAATTCCTGTTTGGATCATCAATAATTGACTCACCCGGTATGTATATTTATCTTTTTGATAGAGAAAAAACCCTTCTCTCGCATTCTTCTCGCTCATCCTGCGCATATAACTAAAGTCTTTCCAGAAGTGTCGGCATTGTTCTTCGTGTCCTACTCTAACCGACGAGAGTCTATTTCGGTATATTTCATCCCCCTTCAAATGCCCTCCTCCTATATCCTTTGCCACTGTCTTATGGTGTGAAAAATTCGATTTCTCTCGCCTTGGTGTTTTTTTCTCGTTCATTTCCATCGCCCATCGCCATTCGTTTGTAGGCTTGCGTTATGATACCTAATTACGATGTAACTCGCATTCCTCTTAGTAAAGACTATTGTAGTTGCCTCGACTTGTTGGGAAACGATGTGATTACGAAAATCGATAAGAAAATCGGACTTGAGGCTACCAAATCGAAGCTGAACGTCATTCCGGTGAAATGAAATGCCAAAATTGTCCCTGGTCGGTGTGTTTTTTTGACCAAAATTCGCTTGTCAGATGCTGAATAAATGCTCTTTCCGTTGGCGATTACGTGAAATGGATGTTGTGTATCGTTCAGTTTGGATGCTAGTTAATAGTTATCGTCGAATGACTTGCGGTTGTTCTGTCCGAAATAAGAAAAATACAAATCACTGACCACATAGATACGGCACACCAGTCGCCTTATCAGTTCGTCTCCCGTGAAGGGAGTATTGAAGACGTCAGTGTATGACGATGAATGATGAAAGTTAATTTCCTGTTCTACTGATAAGGCTCTAATATAATTATTTCGGATTGGTCTCGACTGGGGTTTGGCACAGAGTGGCAAAATTTGTTTATCATTTTACAAGCAGCTCTTCTTCAATCAAAGAAAACCAAAAACCAAATGACTCCCTATCCCTGCAATACATTCTGTGATCCAGCTACGGATAAAGATAATTCAGCCTGTATTCTACCATCCAAGATTACAATTTTAAGTCTACGCGATCGAAGTAATTTTCCCGTCAAGAACTTAACTGCTCCATTATAGCTTTCGCAGTTCTAGGGAGTGAACATTATTCACATCATTACCCTATGAAAATATGTAGAAATTATTTTTTGGGCGATATCACGTTTTGTAGGGAAATCTCATGTTACCTCATCCTTCCGTAGACGATTTCTGGAACTGATTCACTCAAATCTGATTCCTCATAAATACGCATCTTCGCATTAACTGTTGCGAATTAAAAACTTGATTATTTTGTAGTGTTTTTAGTAATTTTAAATTTATATTCGATTTAAAATTTTGAAAAAATTTGGGGGAATTCGAAGGTATTGTGAGGAATTACGAGAGAACTGTTAGTTGAAGTCGGCTGTCAGCTGAAATTTAGTTGTAACATGCAGGTGTGTAATATGTTAGTTGAAGATTCTGTGACGATCTATCTGAAACCGTAGGTTTGGTTTTTAAGATACTGCCGAAATTCCGCTAATTTACAGATTGAATTTATTTATCATTTGAATAAGTCAATCTGAACTGAATTTCCGCGATTTCTCGGGAATTGAACTGCAATGTGGCAGACACATCGAGGTATGTTCGCTAAAGATTCTGTGAAAATTTGGCTGAAATTGTACATTAGGTTTTGATACGAATATTCAATCTAGTTTTAGAATTTCAGCTGTATTTCAAATACAAAACGTACGATTTCTGCCGTATTTTCACGAAATCTTTAATGAACGCCCTTCCCTCGATGTTTCTGCAAAATTTTTGCTCTCTACCACCAACGGTTCTCTCGTAATTCTTCTCGATACCTAACTTAATAATAGATTATATGGAAGGAACATCTGTACTTCTTAGCAGGAGTAAATAGTAAATATAGATAGTGCTCACTTTTGGACTTGGTGCGATAGGTGATTGAATTAGTTCTCAAAATCCTTCGCGGAGAGATGAAGTAACTTACAAAACGTGATATCGTATTTTTTGGGGATGTCATCATATCTCAGTGGTAGACACGAACAAAGCCAGATACTAAAAATTCTATTTGAAACCAGGTATCTGAATTTCAAACCGAGTAGATCGAATGGCGAATAGCCTAACTTTAGCTAGAGGGGAATGGGGCCCTGCGCGCTAAGCCTTCAGAACATGACGAAGCCTCTGCCGACCCTCCAAAAAAAAAATGAAGAAATAAATAAGTTAATTACCTCCCTTTTTTAATCGTAACGAAGAATTAGTTTTTTGATTTGTCTTAATGATCAAAGAAGACATGGCACGCATGAGGGGTACCTTTGGTTGTATTAACTCGATATTTAATAACACGCACAATATCATTCGTGTCTGTACGTTTCGTGTACCTATTGAGGTGATCAATTTTTAACCCCAGGAGAAAGGGAGGAGGTGGCCATGTGGTTCATTGAAGATTGTGCTATAGGTACGCTAGGAGGAAAATGAATCGAAGCGATGCGTGGAAAAAAAAGGGTACGAGAACATTCATTCGCTGACTTTCTTCGGTATTTTTCATAAATTGGATTTTATTCACCTTCAGTGCTGTGAAATATCGTTGCTCAAAAATAATTTTTCGGCATATAAAATTATATAGTTGAATTTTTTTTTCTCTCACTGAAAACAAAATGTTGAATGCGATTCGCGATCCACAAGGTCGCAGCGATTTTATGTCTAAATGTGGTCGTATTTGTGGCAAGTAAATATGATATATAAGTTTTACAGTTTTTCTTTAGAAAGTAATAAATATCTTCCCTTACAAGTTATTCTACGTCTCGGGCAAGAAGGTATATAAAAATTAAAACTAGTCAAATTTCAATTTATTGCTCTGCAGTCGAGTACATATTGTTCAGTTTTTTGTTTTTTGTTCTGCAGTGGAAGATATTTACTCATCAACACGAGGAGGGTTCGCCGGTGGAATAGATTGAAGGGATATTACTTGGATGATGAACTCCTCGCGTATGGATTTGAGAAACCTAGCTAAAGCTGGAAAAAAGTTTTGATTTTCAATGCAAGTAAAGGTACTTTATGCATAGATCGTTGAATTTCTCTTAGAATGAGTTCACAATCTAAGATATTTATTTGTGGAGTGGAATACGGTTTGCAGGGTGAAGTTGTCTTAATGCCAGGGGTTATGTAGAACGTAGACTAAAGGGACAAATATTGGATTCAGTGAAATCTACTCTCAATAAGTGTGCGTAAGGAGTCAACTGTAAATGACTCTTGTTTGTACATATTGAGCTGGTTATAGTTTGTTACATTTCAGAGAAATTGTAGAGCCAAGAATTTGAGGGCTGTATGTGGTTGAGACGGATAATTTTGGTGTGAAAAATTGGTTTAGTTCACTTTACTGTAGTCGTTTGTAATAACCTTTCAAACTTATTTTCTGCCACTATTGGTCAAAAACAAGAATTAAACTCGTTACAAAGTAGAAAAGTTCTGTAGGTATTCCGCAGGTCCGGAGAATAGAATCATTAACTGGCAGAATACCCACCTCGATTGCCGCCAAAGGTCAGCTCCATTACCAAAAGTTAGCACCGTATACACTCGGTGATGGCGCTGGTCAATGTTGCTGAGAGTTATGACCGATATGTGTTGCCTGATATTCTGAATTTGGTGCGATATTCCGTATTTATTAGAGAAGAATTTTTAAGTGGATTTCTATAGAAATCTACTCAATTTTGATCCAGTATTAGCCTCTAGGCATCTGGTTGGGTACATTTTTCATTTTATAACGTCAAGAAAATTTTGGTATTGTTAGTGA
Source organism: Ericerus pela (assembly GCA_011428145.1). Taxonomy (NCBI): domain Eukaryota; kingdom Metazoa; phylum Arthropoda; class Insecta; order Hemiptera; family Coccidae; genus Ericerus; species Ericerus pela. The sequence goes on from WOFM01000556.1 coordinate 474,606, forward strand.
TAATTCATAAAGGTATTTATACTTAATTACATCTATTTTACTTTCTTATTACCGTTGTATTGATCTCAATTTTTGTCAGATAGTCACAATATTTCTCGTAGATCGGTTTGCTACGTTAGTTTTTTCTTCTTCCCAGATCTTGCAGGGATCGTCGCAAAACTTCAATTTCGAATTAGGAGAATGATGGAAGAGAAATTAATTTTAAAATGTGTCGTTTGTGTTGTTGACGCGCGCGTGGGTCTGCTCGTTCGTTTTCGACTTTTTTTTCCCCCTCTTCGCTCCGTCAGTGCGAAAAAAAATTACGACAGGTCGTGCGTCACCCTTTGCGGCGACGGTGACCGGTGAAATTTTGGCATCAAATACCAAAAAATTGCGGCAATTCCGTCTCAGTCTCTTTTTTCTGTTCTTCATCCATTTTTTTTTTTTCATTACACTTGTTTAGTTTATTATCGGACAGGAAAACGCATAAACCGCGATTATTTTTGGTCGGGCTTGTAGGGGGAGGGGCGCGCGTATAGACGAACCAAAGAAATAAAGATGAAAATTCCGATAGTGTGTCTTCGCTCCAGTGTTGCCGGTGTTCGTCGTTCAAGAATATGTTCTGTGTTTCTCCGTTTGCGGAGGAGCCCTGGCGATCGAAATATTGAGGCTCTTTTCCCGCATAGGGTTCTGTGCCCCGGTATTCCCGGTAGAAAAATGCGCATACGGCCTGTTGTGGATACCGAGGCTCGTAGCAGCTATACCCGTGGTCCTATCTTGTCGAGGACCCATAGTGACTTTATGTGGTGCAGATGCCTGCACCCGCAACCATAGGATGGTTGAAATGGTGGCATTTTCGCTTTGGTGAAATGGGAGCGCCAACCGATGACCGGAGCCATTCTTGCCTTGGCAAACCATTGTCCACCGAATGCCGACCGTCTTATCCACCTGCCTCCCGTCGACGTTGTTTAGTCTGTAGCAGACTTGAACATCTTGAGTGAGTACATCGTTAGCCCGGCCAAAAGTTTTCTAAAGTTAATCATGATCTCTTCAGTTCCTACTCGTTCAGTGCGACCCCCTGTGTTACTGTGGTCGATTTACAGGGTTACCGCGGAATGTTGCGAGTTTTCATTATTTAATTATTCAAATAAGGAAATTAGTTCGATATTTTCGCCTAGTTTACTTAATCTGGACATCGCAATTGAAGACTTGCTCGTGAAAATGACCCAAGTTAAAAAAAATTAATTTTTGATCTATGCGTATTGGTACGTAGAACTCTCTGAATCAAGTATATGCAACTTAAGCGAAAATTTTTAAATTTTTCAGTAAAAAAAAATTGGTGGCATAGAGCCCGGATAAATCGATGGTGGTATGACTTGGGGCGTGGTTCTTATTTGAAATACTTTCATGACAAATATCTTCAATTTTTTTAAATTTTTTACGAAAACAGAAGCGAATTAAAGGTGGAGGAGAGAGTACCGAGTGCTCGAAATCTGGTGAATCCCCGCCAAAGTAGTTTAAAAATATGTACAGCCAAAGAAAACAGTGAAATAATATTTTACTTATTTTCATTATGTGATTGTACCTCGAGTCCCCAGAAGTTTTATTTCAGCTTCGCTTTTAGAAAACTCAATTTTTTTATGGAAGAAAAATGTCGGATTTTAACTGGTGTTGGTTTAACGTGCGAATCGATTGTTACACCAGCCACTTGATTCGTGTTTTTCCGTAAGTCCACCATGTCAGCGCTTTCATCCACGTGAAAGCTAAATTGAACTGAAAAGAGTTCGATTTTTGGCGACCGACTCGTAATTTGCGGTCGTTCCTTAATCAAAATTTCCGGAGGGATGTGGCGGTGTGGCCGAAAAACTGGCTGAAATTGTTCGACTTTCAGTGTTGCGGATTGGAGAGGTACATGTGAACGCCTGCGACGTACGGTACGATCTTCGTTGATGGCCACATGTCGTTCTTTCGTTTCGTTTCGAGTGAACGAACTCGTAGTCGTGAGGGGCAAACTGAGTTGAAAGTGCACATTTTACGAGCAAACGGCTCTCGCGTTCTCGGCGTGTTCCGTTTTTCATGTTTTATACCTGTGGAAACGTGTAGAACTCGAAAATGAGAAAAAGTGGTGGGGCCGCATGTGTGAGGCGTACGTTGCCCGCGGGGAGAAAAACGTTGGTCGGCGTAGTCGGCAGTGTTGCCAGTGTTGCGGCGCTAAAGCCCAGAAAGCGTAGCGGCTAAAGAACTACCCCCGCCGCGGTTGCTGTGTGCCGGCGTCTCGCCCTCGCCGCCACCGTTGTCACCCTTTTTTTTCCTCTCGAAATCGTCGTGAAGAAAATTATACAACAACAACAACGATAACAACAACAACAACGATAACGATGACAACAACAGCAGCAATAATAACGGCAACAACAACAACGACAACGAGAACAACCGCACGAAAGTGTTTACCGGGTGTTTGTGCGATGCCACTTGGCCGTTCCCTCCGTCCGGCTCTCCGTCTTCCCCTCCTACACGTCTTCTCGTCAATCCCCCTTTGACCCTTCATCGCTACGGGTGGCCGCAGTCTTTTCCAAATTCGTCGCGTCGCCGCGCAGCTCCCGCAGTCCACCTCGCTCTTTCGCTACCTTACTTCATCCCTACTGCCACTCTTATTTACCCCTCCATTGTTTTACAGCCATCTAATCTTTGCTCCCGCGACCCTCTTCCCATCATCATCGCTCTTTTTCACTCGCTACCATCCCGTCGTTGTTGCTACGATTCACCTTTACGTACGGGTTGTTTGGGGGGGGGGTAGAGGACGAAGTTCTCCACCTTTCACCGACTCCGTCTCTTCTCTTCGATCAGCGTTTATCCTGGCCTATTCCTTAGTCACCGTCCCATTCCATTCATTCTTTAGGGTCGTTCGCTTTCTGCCTGCGGTATCTCGAAACGATCAAGTCATTTTTCATACGTTTCGTGCCTCTTCGATGTCTTAATTAATTAATTATATATTTATTTATTTATTTATTTATTTATTTATTTGTTTATTTGTTCGTTTATTTATGTATTTATTGATCGAAGTTTGGGGATATCCAAAAACGTAACTTTATGAAATGTAATGAAGAAATTGAAGTACATACATATTTTTCCGTTTCATCATTTGACTATTGGACTGCTATACGTTTATCAACGAACAAGTTTTTCTTATGATTTTTCATTTTCAAAAATAGCTAAATATGTGTAGATAACTGGAAAAACAAAATTTGATTGCTGCAACATTGTTAAAAATTTCTAAAATGATGGAAAAATAAACCAATTAAACTGTTGTGAGGTAGTTGTGTATGCTACATCTAAAATCTCAAGTACGTGATACAGATTACAATTTCCTTTCAGTGGTTATGAAATTTACTTCACATATTGATAATAAAATGGGAATGATCTTTTTCGATTTTGAACCCAACCGAATATTGAACCATTTCTTTTTGAGTTATTCAATGTTTTTTCTTCGAAACATGAACGCTGTATCTATTACTCCTCTCTCTATGGATCAGTTGTCACCAAATTGGATAAAAATACATATTGGATGTAATAGTAGTATGAGGAAAAACTCAAAAAATTTTGATCTTTATTAACACTTTATTTATTCAATCATAAATGATATTCCTTTTCAAAACTTGAGTCATCAAACTTACCAAATAAAATATAAAAAACAAAAAAAACATTTTGCGGCTATTTTTTGTGAATAGTAGTTCGAAATTAGTGATCAAGTCAATTGAAATTGATGATCCAGTCAATTGCACATTTGATAAGAAAGAAAGTGTTATGTGCCACACTTTACCATTCCTATATGCACATCTTTGTACATTTGTACACCCCCAAAAAGCTTCTGGGTATGTTCTCACTACTCTGAGACATACTTTTCTAGCACTTTCCATTTTGTGCCTTACCTTTAATTCTTCCTATGTTTGACTTATCAAGAGCAATAAAATGGATAGTTTAGGACCCATCAAAACTGACACATTAAAATGAACACTTTTGACTACTGAACTAACCAGAACTCTCATTTTTCCCGTGTTTTTCCTATTCCTTTAAAATCGTACAAATAAAAATACACACCAAAAAAGATGTATAAAGAATTAGTTTAAATTTGATATACTCGAATATTGAGTATATTCTTTTTGGTCTCTTTGTAATTTGCCCAGAAGTACACATGTCCATAGGCACCTTACATGATTTTTCTGCTCGATATTCGCCCCAATGCACCAATATTCATGGAATAAATTCAAGTAAATCAAGATTTTGACATCCTCACTTACTCACCTATGGGAAAGCCACCATGCTTTGCCCAATCAAACCCTAAAACGAGAATCAACTTCTAAGTAGCCACAAAATGGAAAGTGAAGGTAAATGAATTCATTTCACATACTTAGTTGCACTAATATAAGGACCAAATATTCAGCATTTAAAATCCCATCTATATGATGAAATGGGCCTGGAAATACGCAAGTTTTTGAAATTTGATGTGATTAAAAACCTGCATTTCAGGAATCATCAGAGGTTGACCAGGATTGCCCTTTGAATATTATGTTTATCTCATTAGTATGTAACACCATAGGCTACAGGGAATAAATTAGGTACTACCCGACTTCGTTAAAAAAGTAAGAAAATCTGAAAATAAATTGAAAATCTTTTTTTGTTTTCTACGTAATCTGTCCAGATTGAACGAAATCCATTTCTAAACTTTGTTCCATACTATTATGCATAGTAATCTTAGTAGAACACACGTACAGATTGGATTTAGGATAAAGGTTTTTCTAGACCCTGAACTGGGACTGGATCAAAGTTTCGTATTGTAAAAAAAAGAAAGTTAAGCAAATTTGTTTCATATTAGTGTTTATAGTCTGAAATCCAAAAACATAAACTATGCAAGACTTTATTATGAGTATTACCCAAACTAGAAAATCGTAATGGTGTCTTACCATAAATCTGAATAAAATTTTTCTTTAATACTGAATGGGGATGATACAGTTTGTGAGATACTTCATTTTTAATAAAATTTATTCCACATAATTAGACAAATTTCTATAATTTGAGAATCATCATCTAAAAATTTGTAATTTTATGAAATGGATCTCGAAATAAAAAACTTTCAAAATTCTAATTTTAGGTATTCCGCCAGCCTGGGGAATAGAACCGTCGACCGATGGGAATACTTACCTCAATCGTCACCATCAAAATGAGGCTACCGTATACACTTGGCCACGTATACACTTGGCCACGGCACTGGTTAATGGTGACGAGAGTTAGCTCCGTTTACGTGGTTACCACTCTAATATTTGTGAAATATAGGACCATAACAAAAATAATAAAGCTACTTTCAACAAAATTATTAGTCTCCAATCTTTATATCAAATGGAACTATTATGAAAAAAACTATCCCAGTAGTACTGGGATTAAAAACCAGAATCATTAAAAATCTAATTTCTTAATTTTGTCATAAAAATAAGATTATTTTTATAGGTGAGAAAGAAAAAAAACAACATTAACCATGTTTCACATCATCATATATAGGACCTGTTAAATGAAGAGAAAGTAAATAGATTTTGGATTCAGGAACTTTGGCTCCGGAAATGCCCCGTTTGAAAAATCCTTATTATCATATTGGGGGAAACTCAACGTGGACTATGGATTTGTTCTATACAGTGAATAGTGTAGAAAGTTTGGAAATTGTAAAATAATGTGAGACTTCCAAACTGGAAATAATTGTGAAACATCTACATCCCTGAATGCAGTTCCATAAACATGCATATATGGGCATGATTACAGAATTTTTCCAGGTACAGGGTTGGAAACTATCCAATTTGGTTATCACCAAGTGTTATAATACAAGAAAAATATGATTGTAGTGCGAAATAAAATCTAGAAAAAATATAGTCTATTATTAAAAATCCATGCCAAATTTCACAATTGAATTCTAGATGAGTATAATTCTTAAAATACGTATCAGTAAAACATAGATATAAATAGTTCAAAAGAAGACAAGAAATTGATATCATAGTTTGCAAAATTGTGTATTAATTTCACATAAGAGTTCATCATTAGTGACTTCATTTAAAGTTTTTTTCTCACCGGTTAATAATGTTAAACAACTGTCTCGATTGAATTTCATACTTTGACGAAAGGGTGATTAAATTCTGCTGAGGAAACTGAACCTTTCCAAACCTTGCCAAAATTAAATTAGCACTACATTTTGGCCCAGCATGTGACAGATTATGTACACTGTTGAAAGCCAATCTGAGATATTTTACCGGTAGAAATGGCCTATTCTTACCTGTACTGATGTCACATGTTAATAAAACATTAGTACCGGGAATTTTTCGCTGTCTCAATTTGAGAGTAGTATCATCGTTCGATAACAACTCTTGCAATTCTGCATCCTTAAGCTGTGCTTTAGCTATTTCAGCATAAGGTAAGTGGACAGGAGCCGAGATAGCTTCGATTCTACTCAAGGCATCAGCTGGAGTGTTAAGTTCTCCACTTATATACTGAATGTCGGTAGTCAATTGATCAATGTAGTCTAATTGTCGTGCTCTTCTCGGCGATGCCGGTTCTGCTTTTTGTGTGAAGGCATATGTTAGGGGTTTATGGTCAGTATACACAGAAAAACATCTACCCTCTAATTGGTGCCTAAAATGCTTCAACGCAGCAAAAATTCCAAGCAATTCCCTATCGTACGTGCTATAATTCTTTTCTGTTTTTGAGAGCTTCTTCGAGAAGAAAGCTAGTGGTAATTTCTTGTTGTCTTTGTCAAGTCGGTACAGAGTTGCAAAAATAGCAAAATCGGATGCATCGGTACTCACGTATAACGGCAGACTTTTGTCTGGATGAGCCAATAGAGTTGCATTTGCCAGTGTATCTTTGATTTTCTCAAAGGCCTGTTCGGCTTCTTCATTCCATTCGAGTGGAGTTTTATCTTTCTTTTTACTTGTCTTAATTAGTGCAAACAGCTTACTTTGTTCGGCTGCTGCATTCTTCATGCAACGTCTATAGAAGTTCACCATCCCCAAGAAATGCCTAAATTCAGCGACATTTGAGGGCTTTGGGAAGTTCAATATTGGCTCTACTTTAATTTTCAATGGGGAAATGCCTTCGGTCGAGACTTTGTAGCCGAGGAAGTCAATTTCAGTCTGTGCATATAAGCTTTTACCTATGTTGATAGTAAACCCGGCAGCGTGTATACACTGTACGACGGCTCTTACATTCTCCTCGTGCTGTTGCTCACTGCCTTCAGAGCAAATGCAGATATCATCCAAGTATGCATATGCAAACGGCAATCCCCTAAACAGTCCATTGATAAATCTTTGGAAAGTTTGTGCTGAGTTGCGAAGTCCAAACGGCATTCTAAGGTATTTGAATAGTCCAAAGGGGGTTATAACCACTGTCTTTGGTACGTCCTGGTCAGCCATAGGAATTTGGTGGAATGCCCAGTTGATGTCAATTTTGGTGAACATTGTTTTACCCTTCATATTCGCATTGAAGTCCATTATATTGGGGACTGGATAGCGATCAGGAACTGCTTTGGCATTTAAGGCCCGGTAGTCTCCAACAATTCGTCACTTTCCACTTGCTTTTTTGGTCATGTGGATAGGGGAGCTCCATGAGCTTTTTGAGGGGTGACATACGCCCTCCTCAATGATGCGATGGAAGTACTCCCATGCTGCTTTGAGTTTGTCAGGCAGTAACCTTCGTGCTCTAGCATGGCAAGGCGGTTCTTTAGTTTCTATGTAATGAACTGTGTCATGTTTATAGGTAGGATGCCTACGAATTGATGGTTGAGTGACTCCAGGATAGTCAGACAGGATCTGTAAGAGTTGTCCATCAACTTTGGTACAGCTGGATATATTTGTGTCCAGTCTGTAAGCTAGCGTTTTGCCATCCATGCAATGTTTAGATTCACTATCGATCAATTTGCCATTTGTTAGATCAATGATCAGGCCAAAATGTGCAAGAAAATCTACACCCAGGATCCGTTTTGGAACATCTGCAACCGTGAAGGACCACATCATATTTTTCTTTGCTGGTCTCAAGTACGTAAGCTGGAAGGTTTTAACCATTCACAGTATGGTAATAGTATTTCGGAGGGAGTACTTTTTGGGTATGCTCAGGTCTGCTCCCGAGTCGATTAAGTACCTTCTCCTGTTTGTCCTGTCCTTAATGAACACGCGGCATGAGTATTTTTCCGAGGAGTCTTTAGCCACATAGATGGCCCCTCGTTATAGTTTGACGCCTCTTTGGTATAGGATTTGCCCCACCATTTGCATCTGTTGTTACATTTGGTGGCCTCTGTGCCAAACCTGTTATGGAAAAAACAACATTTATCATCCCAATTTTGAGACTGGTTTTTGGGAGATGATGTTCTCAGGGGAGTTGAACTCTGACCCCTATGGTTGGAACTAGATCTGTAGTCTCTGGACTGGGACTGTCGTCCTTTGCTATTGCTACTATTATTGTTGTTGTTTCTGCTTTTAGATCTTTGTTGCCAGCTACTATTGGATTTTGTGGAGCTTTGGCTTTTGTTCCGTTTCATTTCATCTGTCAACTGGGCTATTTGAGCTCTACGTTGAGCGATCTCTCCAGTCTTTGCAGATACTGCACTTACCACAGGCTTTGACCTGGTATATTCTAGCGCATTATCTGCTGATTTCACAAGGAAGTGTAAGTCTGCGGATGTATTTATCACGGTTTAACCCACAGTGGCTAGGCATTGCACAAAACTTTGAGGAAGTTGTTTGCAAAATTGATTGCCTATGACAGAAGGGGCTACGATGTTATCCGCCTTCTGCCTCAATTTTGCTATGAAGATAAGGGTTTGTCATCCCCCATCTTCATACCACCCATCACATCATCAATGATTTGGTTTTTAGTTTTCCCAAACACATTCTTTATCTTCTTGACGAACCAGGCATATTTATCCTCTTCTGTCGAAGGGCATTCCATGATATCTGGAATGTGGCGGATTATCTGTGGGGACATGCCTCCACAGATGTGGAGATACTGTTGGTTCAGAGTAATGTTTTCTGTCTTGAACCTGCCTTCCAAGAGTGTCAACCACAAGTCTACCTCATCGGGCAGAAATTCCGGGATCTCTATCCTCCGTCTATAGAAGTTGGGGTTCTGTCCTGGCTGTAATTGCAAAAGTTGCATAATCTGCGCCAAGACTTTGGGTGTCAGCTGCAGCTGACAACTACCTCCCTGCGATGGTTGTGGATTTTTGGTTGGTGGTGGGACCATTGCTGTGTCTTTCTGATGACAAGCGTATTCCACAGAACTACTTCCTTCCTTGCTGGTTGAAAACACTGGCTCCTGTGTTTGTAGGACAGGTGTTTTTGGGTCAGAACTTTGGCTTAAAGTTTGACCACTTTTCAACGTTTTAACTACTAATTGGTCTTTATTTATTGCAGTTCCCAGTCGTGCTAATTCTGGGTGTTGAGGGCCTTCTTCCAGATTTGGTAAATTCTTGGAGTGTCGAGTCGAAGTTGAGGGGGTTGGGGGATGAGTCCAACTTCTTCCTCCAGGTCTACTGTCTGGTTTCTCTTTGTTTATATATTTTAAAGAGAGGGGTATAAATTCCCACTTTGGCAGACTCTACTTCGACAACCTGAAAGGTGTCTTAGTCTGCAAAAAAATATTTTTATTTGCTGAGCAAGCGAGTTTCTTGCCAGCACACCGCGCTAAATTTTTGTAAAAGCGCAACACGCCCAAGGACACCTCACGACGTAGCCAAATATCACGTCGGGGTCACCACTGTGGAATACCTTGTCGTGAGAGATATTCTTACCAGAAGGAAATTCTACAGAATTTAAGTGTGTTCAGCCACTTTGTACGTAAGTACGGGTGAGCCAAAACCAAGGCGAAGACTGGCAATTTTAGAGCTGGTTTGGGTGGGGTTTATATACGGCTTATTTACACGCACACAAACACACGTATGTAAGATAATACGTACGTTGGTGAGATTGGCCAGGTCAAATCATCCCCTATCGAGATAAGAGATGGTTGGCCAGTTTGTGTACAAATCGTGACATCATCTTATTGTGTCAAGATTCAGTACTCGTACATTACCTGCAAGTATGTGGAGGTAATTACGATCAAACGTATTTTGTGTGTTTAACGTCGCAAGGACGATTATTTGCCTGCCCTTTGGGGCGGCTACTGTTGTCGTGGGGTCCAAGCCCCTATACCTCGTACGGGAGAGTCCCCACACATACATACATACATACATACATACATAAATTTGTATATATACATATATATAATTATATATAAAATACCAAATTTTTAAATGAAGCAATTAGATTTCATTTTATTACATATTTCTCTGATGCAATTTGTGGTAAATTTAACATAGATTTGACAATATTCTAATACACAGCATTATTACATCTATTTAAAACATTGGGGTATCAATTGTTAAGAATATTTAAATCACTTATATACCTAATGTGTCGTAAACTCTCCACTCGCCTTTTTATTTCAATCCAGTATTGATCTTCATATTAATATCAAAAGCTATTTGTCCCAGCGACTGCGTTAGTTGTAAATCCATTTTATAAAAAATTACTATTACAAAACCTAGAAAACCTGTTTTAAACATTTTAGTTCTATTATGTTTTATGTTCCTAAACGCAGTCGGTTTCATTTTTTTTTCAAAAATTTAATTATTTCTTATAATTATTATTTTGAAGCAGATATATCAACGAACTTTAAATGAGCTAATCACAGTTCATTTTTCAGTACACCTTCCTGATTGGTTGGTTTAAGGGAATTCTGGAAACATTGTATTTTCATTTTTTCTTATAATTATTATTTTGAAGCAGATAGATATACCAACGGACTTTAAATGAGCCAATCACAGTTTGTTTTCCAACATATGCCTTCCTGATATTTTTTTCATTCTAACTATTATTAAACAGATATCAGCAGACTTTAAATGAGCCAATCCTACATAATACATCTACTGAGAAGTGGTGACATTTGAAATATTTATATAACTATAAGAACTTTTGAGAGACCCAATCAGCATGCGTTATTTCCTTGCATGTTGAATCTTGGATTGTAATTTTATTATGTTGCTTTTTGTGTTGAAAAAATCCCCAAATTTTGAATGAAAATTGTGGGTCTGGTATGGGGAGTTTTTCAATTTTTTTTGGCCAGTGTTACTCACCTTGAAAATACAAATTTTTTGAGACCTATTTCATATTTGTGCGATGAATATTGAATGCTGTACAGTGGCACAAAATTTCGTTAGATTGCCAGGAACAGAGTCAAATACAATACCTTCTTCTGACTCGGTAAAAATGAAAAATTTCTTGTGACAATTCTTAAACGTTTGGTACTGAATACCCAAGTAAACACAAAAATCCATGCCAACATAGTTGTTCTAAAAGGTATAAATGGGCATAGATTTGACTTGATTTTTCTGGATTCAAAACGAGGTCTTTGATAGCTGTAAGACGCGTTAACATCAAACAAATAAGCGAATAACGAATATTTTTTTTTTTTTCATAAGGTGTAGGCAATTACACAGACCCATAAGAATGAACAAAATTTGCTACCCGGATGAATGGCAACGAACATCCCATAACCGCGTGAATATAAGGAAAGATCGAACGTGTTAATGCAGCTTTAGGGGCTGGTATTCTTAGATGACATTGAGTGTTCACTGACCTAAGTGACAGGCCGGTATTTATAGTTGACAATTAGTTTTCACTAACCTAAGTGTGAACTTAAAACTTGCAGTTCTCAGTTATTTCTCAGTGAAACTAAATTTTTTCATTGCTTTAATGCAGGTCGTCATAAGGAAGCTACGTTTCTCATTCTCAGCTAAACTATTTTTTCGTAGCTTCGCTGCAGTTTAAAAACAGATCCTTTAGTTGGTGAACACCAAGTGACGACGATGAATATTGGCCTAAAATTTGCAGTTCTCAGCGAAACTAAATTTTTCCGATAGCTTTAATATAGTTTGTCGCAAGGAAATTCTGTTTCTCACCATTCTCTGTTAAACTATTTTTTTCGCAGCCTCACTGCAGTTTAATAAATTTTATTAAAACAAAAAAAAAAAAAAAAACTGAATTCGTTAATCTGAATGAGTAGCTCTTTTTGGTGGATATGCCCAAATTTGTGACAATAATTCTTTTAATCTTTAAATTCTCATTTTCTTCAGTTGCACCCTCCTAATTTTGTAATTTTCAAATATGAATGATCTAGGACATTCCCCCGATGGTCAGCAGAATTTTGGCCTACTTTCATTAAAATCTATCAAGTGAGACTACTTATTTTGAACGAACGAAATTCCGTTAGTTCTGGAGATAGACATACCGAACACATAACCTCCTCGGTACGCAGTCTTTAAAAACAGACCTTTAGGTTAATGAACACTTAGTGTTGTTCGACTATGAATACTGGCCTCAGTGTCGACTATGAATGCCAGCTTTGGATTCGCAGGACCAGCGTGTATTAAAGGCAGACGGAAAAAGACATACTACACTTATGCTGGAAATCTATGCCCATTTACGGGTTTAGTAATCATGGCAGGTTTGATTAACATTGATTAGATAGGGCTACTGGGTATCCAGTACTAAATGATGAAAGGTGACAATTGAATAATTTTATATGACAGATGAAAATTTTCGTACGAAAAATGAAAAATTTAATGGAAGCTTGCAAAGTTATCAAATATCGATGGTTATCGATACGCTTTTTCTCGATAATTCTCATCCGCCATCGCTGTAAGAAACCTATCTGCTCGACCAAATTTTGTTTATGGTTTTGGAAGGAGATGGACGATCGTTGCCGAAATGCGCCGCGACGCCGTTTTCCCGCACCGTTTATGTTGTTGTTTTACAGTCGGCCGCGCGCATCGTCAGCACACGCGATTTCCAATACGCCACCCCCTCTTTTTTTCTTTTTTTTTTTATATAGTTTTTTCGCGACGCACGTTTGACGTGCCCTTGACCAGATTTCGGCTTCGTTGGTGCCGTCTCAAGCCGTCGCGCGTCGTACGCATTCCGCGTGGGGGAGGAACGCAAAATATGCGATTTCTCCTTTTGGCCGATATATTTCTTCAGTCCCTCGACCCATTTCCTCGTCGTACGATTGAAGTCTTCTTTCGACTTTTGTGCTTGCCGGCTCGCGCCCGTCCCGTGAAACCATCCACAGTGAAAGGCACGTCGATTTAATTTGGTGTCCTCTCCCACACTCACATCTTTCTGCAGTAAGTTGCCGAAGAGGTCGTACGTCTGCGAATAAAGTAAATTATATTTTTTTAATATCTCGTCGTTTTCAAACAACAACAATAATAATAATAATAATAATAATAATAATAATAATAATAATAATAATAATATATAAAATAAACCGACGTAATATTGTAGATTACAGAACTGACGTTGGACTGCGTTGCAGTTGTAGCCAAGTGGAAACATTCATCACTATTCGAATGGGTGCATTCCTGTTGATAGGGATGCGTCAGAGGCGCAATACCTGGAGCGGAAAATTTTCCGCCGAAAAATGGGGAAAAAGCGAGGCTGAAAATTACAGAATAGGTAGCAGGAATATTTTCGTCTCCAGCAACGTAAATACCTATAAACGGCGCAGCAAATAGGTGAATTTGTAGCGCGATCTGCAGGTGCAGTTATAGGCAAAATGAAATATTAGAATCGTATTATTTGCCGGTCAGCGTAAATAACTCGTCCCTTCTCTTGAATATTCGTAAAATTTAAATTCTTCATTTATGACGGGACACGGTGCGAGGATTCTAAAACATAAAAGTTCAGGATTTCAAAATAGAGAAGGTGGGACTACTAAAAAGAAAAAAAGCGTTTTGTTGTCTCTTCTGCGCACAGCCCCCTCCCCGCTACCTATCTGTATCCACTTAAGAGTCCTCATTTGGATTTAAACAATTTTTTTTTTTTTTTCGCCCTAATTAAGGTATGGGATGGTGACGCTACACTTGAAATTTCTGCGTTCGTAGCAGCCAGCAGGTTTTCAGCGACAACAATAATACAAAAGCTGCTACCTGCTTATGTTCTGTGGTTCGTTTCGCAGCACTAATGACGACGTATGGTCGTCGCCATACGCCATCGTTTTGGCTCCTCTTTATCTGGTAGTTTGGTTTTTTATTATCGTTCTCATTTAGGGTCCGCCTCGCTTTCCGACGTATTTTTGTGTGCGCAATATGCGTAGCGTTCGGCGGTTGCCCATGAAAGACTTGCGACTCTTCTAAACTGTTGCACTGTTACACTGTTACACTGTTGCACTGTACGCTGTTGCAGCCATCGCATTGCTGCGTCGCATCGTTTCATCGCTTTTCTACAGCAGAACGTAACGGTGTCGATAAACCGTGGAGGACGACCGAATGTTTAAATACGCGTATTTCGTTCCTCTGCGCTTTCCTCAGCCTCCTCCTTGCAGCGTTCCTTCGCCTTCGACTACTATTTCTTTTTTTATCCCCCGTCTGGATCCCCTGTACCCCTTTCTCGCTCATTTACTCTCTTTCTTCTCCGATATCTCGACGACCGTTCATCATCGCCACCGCCACCGCCACCGCCGACGTCGCCGCCGCCACCGCCACCGCCCTGTCATCGGTGCTCTGCTCTTTTTTTTATTTTTGTTTCCGTCGTTCGTTCGTTCGTTCGCTTATTTATTTACTTATTTATTTATTTTACATTTTTCTGTACGGAATCGCCTCGGTGCGCCGCGTCGCAGCACCGCATCATCTCGCATCCACTACGGCCACTCGTTTCTCACTTTTTTCTTGCACGAGAGCAGTGTACGCCGATGGGCGGCGAGGTGGCGGCGAACTGAACGCGTTAATGCGATCGTTGACTCAGTTTCTCCATAACGCCCCACATTCCAGGTATTTAATGCTGTCGTCGATTGCTGCGCCGCACTGTACAGCAGCACCAGCAGCGGCAGAAGCAGCGGTAGCGCCAGCAGCCGCCGCTGGCCGCTTGATTGCTGGACAATCTTGCGTCTTGTATATTATATTTTTATACTAATGTAATAAACGATCCGCTACCGCTGCCTTCCTGTCGCCGCTGCTTCACCTTTGTCCCTTTGTACGACTTCCAACATTTTTTCGCATTTTTTACGCATCTTCGAGGGCTTTTCTTTCACTATAACGGTCATCGTTCAGTGTGGCCCATTTTTCGACAGTCTTTCCGGAGTAAAAATCATTTCGTATGGCGTGTCTGGATGTTCAACGTCGCAATTTGCAAGATCGATTTTTGGGATCGGATGAACGAAAAAGTTGTACCCACAAAATGTTGGGTTACTATCGGCCCCCAAAGCAGGAGCGAAAATCAAAAAAAAATCTGACTTAACTTTTTCCAATAAGTTAGTGATGAAAGTAAATGACGTTTGGTATAGAGGAGCGAGTATTGGGTAGTCCAAAGCAAAAAAGTCTCGCTCTGGTGACAGAAATTACAAGTGCTGAAAGGGTGATCATGTATGTGTGACAACTGTTTTCAAGCACGAAACTGTCATTTTTGAAAGGAAATATTAAATGTAAGAAATTAAATTTTTGATGACTATAACATGATTTGTTTTTATTATTATTACTAGTGTATGATAAAATTGACAGTCGCACATAAAATAATTCGAGAAGGAAAATATGGATGCTTTTTTACTTATGGGAAATAGCATGTAAAAAAATGTAAACAATCTCCATGAACAGTCTTTCAGAAGTGATAGCACGTGATGAGCACTAGCGCTCCAATTATGTTATTTATTTTCACCTAGCTTTAGAAGTTTTACTCGCATTGTGGTATACCAATTAGGGTGGGCACATGCCGCAACAAAACCTTGTTGAGTTCATAGTTTTTTTAGTCATTTTTCAGAAATTCTTGTGTAACTTGTATCCCTGTTTTCGAAGAACAACCGAGTGTAGTTTTAGTAAGTTTTGCTCTTTTATGTCTGTTGTGACAAGTTTTGATGTAGATCGTGATAAGTTGTAAATATGGCGACGTCACTTTTCACATCTGTTGATGAAAAATAAACAAGTGCTAATACTTTTATAACTTTTCACACGTCACTCTCAAATAGGTGTAGAATATTATGGCAACAATCCGCAACTTTTTCACAGCAAGCGTAAAATGAACAGCTTCTCTGACATCATGAAATTTTGATGATGTACGCGCAGGGGTACTGTCAGGCCACTTTGTTGAGAACGCTTCCTCACTTTTGTTTTATGGGGGCACTTTTTTATTTATTTATTTTTATTTGACAGTACGGAAATTTTGTATCCTGCCACTCTCTGGTCGCTACAGAACAAACTCACAACACGTGAATATTCTAAAGAACAATATACCCGCAAAATTTTTTTTTCGTGAATGAAAATTTTTTTGTTGATGGGGCGCGTGATGGTGGTGGGTCGACTTCCTTAATTTTTGAGTGGGATACTTCCTCACTAGTCCAGAGGGATCATAGCAGCCTTATGTACATAGGTGCAAGAAAAACGATGTAGGTACTTTCACAACAATTACGAAATTGTCACAAGTTTCCACAAGAATGTTTAAAGAGAACATTCCTGGTAGTAGAGTAAAATAACAAAATGGTAGTTTAAATTTGGAGCTGATTGCCGTCATGATTTTCTGTAGATTTTTATCCAAGTATAGTTCTAATTAGGATCGGAACATAGATCTCCCAGAATGTTGTTTTTCATTAACCTAATTCAGTGAAAATCAAAACATATTAGAACCTGGCTGATTAAGCCCATAAAGAACTACTTAGCCTAGCATGCTTGACACAAGTACATGACACGAGGTATAGAACTGAAACTAGTGTAATAAACATATTTACAATTTGTATTTGTATCAGAATCAGGAAACAAAATTACAAACGACTGAGGTCTATACAACAAAATAGTTATAATAAGTAAAAGTCAGTTTTTAAGGATAAAGTTTTATTAAATGTAAAATGTTGTGAAAACCTGGACTACTCCTACAAATACACAGACACACGTCACAGACTCCCAGCATAACGACCGTAACGTCGAATAAAACAAATTTGGTGGTCTTCCTCGGTTACAACACTTTTGTTCTAGAGTGAACTCGCTATCCAGTTATTATATGAAGTCTAAATTCATATCCATGAAAAAAGAACTGTAGTGAGTTAAATAAAAGCCTATATAAATATCATAAAACATAAAAAAATGTGATAAAATATGTATGAAAATATACAACATAGGTACTTAGGTAACCATCCCTTGCCAGTTCAGAATAGAAAAATACAGAAAGCTACCAAAAAACGTATCTTCAGCAAGATGCAATTTAACCAAATCATGGAGCTTTCCGATTGGCCTGTATTTTTCATCCATCTCTGGAACCATTCCGCTAGTGAAAAGATAAAGACAGGCTATTCATGGAAATACTTGAAACCTGTTGAAAACTGGATGAGCTAGAAATCTTGTTTTTCACAGGACTAAAACTACACATGTACCTGTCATTTTTTAAGTAGGTATATGTAGCCATATATTTTTAAACATTTCTTCAAGGTTACATCTGATGAGCCTTATCATTAGTTGTTTTTAATGTTGAGTTGATAGTTTGATGAAAAATTTTATCTTCCTCTGCGGTTTTCTGAGTTTCTAACGACTCAAACTTGTTGTTCTTGATCTTATTTTATTCTTTGAAGTCTCCCTTTTAATTGGATGTATCCAAAGAGAACGTATCATATCATTGAAGAGAATTATGACGAAAAACTGGACGACTTCCCTATACTTGCTGTACTTTTTCCTCTACCATCTAAACATGTACAAGAGTTGCCCCTTGTGGTTGAGCACACCTCGTGATCTTAACCTTTGGCAGGTACCTAACATTAATTGTCTTATTTCAATTCTTTATGGAGCAGGCTGCCCTGGATTTTCGTAGACAATAAAAAAGGAAGACCAAATACTTTTTTTTGGAAATTTTCTCAAGCGTGTAAGACTCATTTACGGGGGTGGCATTGCATCCGTTGAACCCCCACAAAATTCGCCTATGGTGGATCCGCATTCACGAACAGGTTTCGGGATTGATATCATTCGTTGTTTTTCAGGCTGCAGAAGGAGTTACATCCTACATTTATTTTTTTGGAGCATTAGTTGATTTGTGCACCCATTTCGGTGAAAAGTGTATTTTTTTGTTGTTTTTTGTTTGTTCAAAGGAGAAAAGAAAACTCCATCGGAGTCATCCCCATTCGGCGACGTTTCAAGCCAAATAAAAAGTGCCTTGATTTGAGTGGCGTTCTTTTCGCCGCGTTCGTTGCGAACAGATCGCACCGAAAGACGATCTTTTTTTTTAATTAGTTTTTGAAGAGAGGGGGGGGGCAACAGTTGCAACATACGGTCGAAACCATTTCGAACGAACGAACGAAAGATCGGTCAAATAAGAAATGGTCGAAGCGTCAAACGGACGTTGGGGAATGCGAGTGATCGGTGAATGTGGCGAATGTTGTCGGCGGGAATGGTAAGCGGGGGCAGCGAAAGGTGGTGAAAGTGGCAAGCGGAAGAAAGGTGGCATTTAACCATTACGATAGGTTCGGAGAAGAAAAAATGTTCTTAATTATTCTCATACTCATAGGTTTATAGTTGTGTTATACGGTGATTTTTTCAAGCGGTTGTTTTTTTCTGGAAGCGGAGATCCGTTTGATAGATTCTACTTGGTCTCTCACACTCGTACATACAGTGCGTCCAGAGGTTCGGTATTAATAAGTAGGTTTTCCGCTTGTTTTTATTTTTGTAGTCGTTTTTATAGTAATATACAATTTTCCATACGGTTTGGCACATTTCTATATTTCCCCGTCCTGGAACATTTGCATTCGTGCAATTCTTGTGCAAGTATACATATACTCCCAACTATATTTCATCTCGCCATCTCAACCTTGGTATTCCTCTGTGGCGCTCGCCATCTTGGAGAGTCTATTCGCGTCAGTCAAATGTCTGAAAAGTTTAACGATCTAAATTCCAAGATCGATTTCTCGGGTTGAAAAAAGAAAAAAGTTTCTTTTGATAAAATGCTGGATGATGCCCTCTTCAAGAATTACTTCGCCTTCCTTCCAGGGTGGGAAAAATCAAAATCCGCTGCGATGTTCCTTAAAAATGAACGAAATTCAGTGTAGCGTACCTTTATTCATCCTAAAAGTGGAACGTTTTCAAACTTGATGAAGCTGTGATTATGACATACGTAGGATGAAAACAATTGGGAGTATGGGATGTTGCGCTTTATCTAATGATTCTCTCATTCGCTAGATTCGCTCCAATTGCACCCCAAGCCAATGGAGTCCGTAATAATAAGGTGTTTATATTAACATTTTCATATAGCCCCGAAAGTTTTGCCCATATTTAGGAGAATGATCCCGACTGAAATAGTTATACTTTTTCAACATCTTATTTTATAGAAGAATGTAACTCACCACCATATTCGGGCGAAAAAAACACACAGGAACGGTAGACCATTTTTTTTGAGAAACCCTGTAGGTACTTCCATAGTTTATAAGAACAGGCGTGATTATGTTGGTCAGTTTTTTTGACCCTTGACAGCTTCGACAAAATTTCGTCTTTTCGTACACTCAACATAGCACCCATTCGTTACCCCTTGCCAGACGTAATCCGACAGAATAACTTTAACATGGTCATAAAATTTTATACGAAAAGGGGTTGAAATTGGCTACCGCTCCTCGTTTCATTCAACATATTTTACAACGTCTTACTATGCTACAATCGTAATGTAGGTACCATAAGATTTAAGGAAACTCTTTTTTTGTTTTTTTTTTGTTTTTTTACTATATTAAAATTGATATTGTACTGAAACTGAGGGATAAGGGTAGTTTCGTTTTTCGTCTCTTGACCCCGGGAGAATTTTGGAACTATTAGCTGAAATTCGTACTTGAACACATTTCTGTTGAACTCAGTATAGGTCGCAATTTTTATCCGATAGTCTTGAAATTTGAAACACTTATTGGAATCTACACATGGACGAATCCTATTGTTTTTAGTCCAGATTGATCCTCCGGTTCGTTTATTATATTCAGTTATGTTCCATTTTTGGAGCTTAAATGATTGTAAAATGCGTAATTTTTAACTATTTGTATTCCATCATTCTACAAAATGTTGTTTCAAACGCCTTAACGGTTCATGCATGGGGGTGATTTGAAAAAATCTCAAACTATTGCTAAGAAAAGAATATTGAGTCCAGAAAAACTAAATAAGCTGGTCGAAAGCGGGCTTTCTTTTATTTAATTTTCTAAGCAATGATTTAATAACTTGCTTACGTGTTTTACAAATTCGTAAATATTCTTCATTATTTCACTTCGTTATGAATTTTCTCGATACTTCATTTTAAACGTAATATTTATCTGCCATTCTGAATAATTTTCATTTTTTTATTTTTTTTTTGTATTTAACTTCGCCACAGAATATTAAATATTCCAACAAATTGCAAAATATGTTTTCAACCAACTTGAATGTTTTATTTGCTAAATACCTGTATTATTTTTGATACCTACATTGATTGATTTATTGAATTCATTGTGAATTACTTTGACACTTAATTTCAAAAGTAGGTAATAATGCCGACTCTCAATTGTGTAAAATATTTTCGATGTTTTGATTTTTTTATTACCTATATTAGTTAAGTTTTTTTTTTTGTTTGGAAAACTTACACTTTCTAGCGTTGCTTGCTACGCTAAGAGTTTTTTAAAAATTTTTTTATTTGGTTGCGTTACCGAGGAGCGAAGAGGAGTCTCTCGCTGTGTGAACGATTTCGATTTCGAATATCGAAACGTCCTCGAAAATAGTGTGGCATCGCGACGTACCCATTTTTCGGAAAACTACGACGAACGTTGGAAAATAATATTTTTAGCTGGACTTTTTCGAAATTTGTGTTTCTTCTTCGATCAATCGCGTAAAACTTTTAGATACGAATTACAAAATTGTGGCGGTGCTCGCACGTGAAATTTTGTTGGAAGCTGACGGCTGATGCGTTTTGCCACGATGAAAATAAATCGAGTAAATCGACTGAGGGGATCGGGGCTTGTGGGCCGGGGGATGGGGATAGCGCGTGGCGCCTTGTCCGTACCTCAGTTTCGTTTCACGTTCGATTTTTTTATTGTGGACGTCGTTGCGCCGCGTGATTTATTTTTAGAACTTGGCCGTTCTTCTTCTTTTTCGTTTTTCTCTCAATTTGTTTGCCTTCCCAAACGATCGTTAATCGTTGTTTGCATTTATTATATTTTGGCTTTTCCCAGTCAAATCGGATCAAACACGCGTTCCTTTGTATCTACTTTTAGCCTTTCGAACGCAATTATAAAGATGTGTATGAGCGCTCTTGGATCATTTCTTGATAAGTGGGGAGAAGAAGGGATTCACCTCGAACCCGGCATTCTAAAAAAAAAAAAAACTCATGAAAAATTAAAATTTATTAACGAGCGGAGCGAACGAAATTCACTTCTCCAAAAGTGTAAAAACCCTCATACACTTGAAAATTATCCTCGATATTGCACCTGAGCAAAAATTTGATTTTCAATTCTTTGAGGGCCCCATAAAATTTTTCTCTCCTGGGCTCAAATTTCCTTTCTACGCTCCTGACTTTTTGTTGTTCTTATCAATAAAAAATTTTTTTGTTTGAATCCAATTTTTTGTTTTTTTTTTTTTTTTTTTTTTTTTTGCCACAGAATTGGCTTTGACTGAAAATATTTCACATTCTTATCAAAATAATACTACATTGACCAATCAAAATTGTTAAGGTAATTTTTCACTAACTATTTACCGGGATAAAAGTTAGCTACCTGCATAAAATAACAAACTCATTCTGAATGGCTTGAATGATTACCTGGGTAAAACAACCAGACCATTCTAAATGGTTGTAGCGTTTTGGTTTTTATCCAGGTCCCCGGGTGTTACCACCCAGAGGCGAATTCTAAATGAACAACCAGCACAATCATGGCTGTGGAGAAAAGTTGAAATTATTTTACCCCAAGTTTATCAAATTCAAAATGAATTACTTCTCCGAATGCCAGGGTAAATAATTAAAACATCATAGATTGTTATAAAATATTTCACGTCGTTATCAAAATAATATCACATTAACCAATCAAAATCTTTAGGGTAATTGTTTATCATCTATTTAGTAGATAAAACTTATTCTATTCAGGTAAAACAATCAACTCATTCTGAATGGTTGGAGTGTTTTGGTTGCTACCCGGGTGTTATCCAAGCATTCATTCTGAATTCATCCCAGCCAATGATTAAATTTTAGAAACCGTTGTTGAGAGAAGGATTAGTTTGGAACCATGACGTCATTATTATCGATATCGGTATTATCAGTAAATTATGGACAGTGGTGCATTAGTTGTATGCATCTCCTCGAATCTTTTTTTCACGAAATAATATTCCCCCTAATTGTTCTTCATCTATTTGTTTTTATTTCATTATGAGAAACCATTCATTTGAAGTTTGAACGGAAGTAGCCTCTGTTAAATTTTACCTGAATGCATACGAGACAACCATAGTTACATTCTTTTCTCATCTATTCTTTGGGACCTTTGATTTTTGTTGTTGATACTCGCCACGTTAATGGTCAATGTAATAATTATACCTACTCCCAATTGGAAAATTGACTTTTTCATTTAGGTATTTGAAGTTATTTTTATTAGAGAACTGTAACATATCTTTTAAATGGTATTCATTCATCAGCTGGCAAAAAATTGTATGCTGAATTAGATTGTGGATTCCATCTAAAGTTATGTAGACTAATTCCACCATTCATTAGTTAAATCAGTATATTATAGCATTCGTTGGCCATCAAAGAATTGCTAGAAGAATTTCAGTTGAATAGCATGTGAAAGAAAAATATATGAAAATTAGCTTGAGTTGAAGCGAAAAGAATCATGCAGGGTAAATAAAGTAAGTGAGAGTAGCAGCAGGTAAATCAAGATTCGAGCCAAACCACTTACAGGAGAGCAGAGACAAATACAAAAAAAAAAAACAAAGAAGTAAAAGAAGACAAGGAAATATTTGAAATAATGACGTCGCAGTTCTAAAAAATCTTTCTTTTAACAACGGTTTCAGAAATGTCGTGATTAACCCTGAAAGTAATGAATACGACGATAGGTTTTATTAGCGAATTTTGCTAGGCCTAGGCTGTGTCCTGTGTATGATTATTATAATTTACGATCAAACCGTCCACCAAGTGGGGAATGTTTTTTTTTTTTTTGCTTCGCCTGTTCGCAACCCGTGATTTCGCTTTTCTGCGTTCGTCTACCAAGCGTTTTGAAAATTCAGACTCGGCTAAAAAGAACGACTTTCCCTCTTGGTACGTGATATAGTATTTTTCTCGTACAGATTGACAAGAAAATGGACGATCGAATTTGATGGAGCGTCAGAATTCAGAACTACCGTCTTTTGACCGGAATGCGACCGCACGCCGGATTCGAAAACGTGCCTCGAACGAACCTATTAATTGCGGCGGTGCGGGGCCGGCGGCGGCGATCGTCTTCGTAAATGGTTTCTTTTATTCTTCTTTCCTTTTCTTTCTCTTTCTTTCTTTCTTTTATTTTTTTTTCTTTTGATTTTTTTCCTTTTTTTCGCCTAGTAGGCGTCGCCGTGTTGAAACGGCGCATCGGCGACCGTTTAGTCCGCGTTCACGGTTCGGTCGCGTAGCTGTTCTTCGTTCTACATTCGGTGGTGTGGCTATTTGTTGGGAGAGCTGCGCTGCTGTTGCCGGCTCCTAGCTCCGTTTCCATTCCG
Source organism: Ericerus pela (assembly GCA_011428145.1). Classification (NCBI taxonomy): domain Eukaryota; kingdom Metazoa; phylum Arthropoda; class Insecta; order Hemiptera; family Coccidae; genus Ericerus; species Ericerus pela. The sequence continues at coordinate 498,349 of WOFM01000556.1, forward strand.
TGTCATGATTCTCATCGCAGTTCATTTTCTAACGGACCATAATATGTCGCTGCGCAAGTCTACAATGATATTCACTCGCTGGAGTGCCACGTCTTTCCGTCTCCCAGAGACTCTGCAGCGCTCTGACTCTGTCTGTCTATCCGACTCTCTGTCTTTATTTATTTATTTATTTATTTGTTTATTTATTTACTTACTTACTTACTTACTTACTTGCCTATTTACTTATTTATTGTGCGTCGAAGTGTCGTCGTCTTCGTTTTTGCGTCATCTCTCGTTCGCCTTCTCCTCTCCGTTCAACAGATCGCATTCTTCTCCTCCTCCTGCAGCTCGCAGTGCCTCCTCCGTATATTTCAACCTAATTCCACGTTTATTTGGGTTAGCGGATTCGCCATTTCGTGGTGCGAGCTGGTACGAGTCGGCCTCTCATCCTTACGATGTATCTCACCGGGCTTAGTGCTCAGTTCACAAGATTCACGCCGTATACCTGGTGTAAGTCTCTGTGAAGAGGGTCTGGTAAGAAAAAAACTTACATAGAAGAGGAGGCTTTCTTCGAAAGACGTGAATTGTGTTGCTTTCTGTAAAAGGAAGTGATTTATTACGCAAATTACCCACTCTGGACGCGCCACTGATATGTTACTGAATGCGAAATTTATGTTCTGCTTGGTCGTACCAATTCGATGGGTGTTCCGGCACGAAAAGGTCGAATTTCAAGGCTTGAATCCGTCATTTTTTATTGGCTTAATCTTCTGTAGTAATCCTAAGTTGAAACTTGACGGCAAGAAACGTGTTTTTTTCATAATGTGCTTTCTCAGCAAATAGATAAATAAATAAATAACTCATTTTAAACAATTTTTAAGATAAACCCGACTGCAAAAATGGTATGAGGAATTATGAAATTCATTATTATTGGCAAACAAATATAACTTCACCGCCAACGTTAGTTGTAGGTTTATTTTTTATTCATTTATAATGGTTATTTTTGAGTACGAATTACGTAAGTTCAACAGAGAAACGTATTTCGACAACAAAAAATCTTGAGAAACTCAATCTTGAGAAAATTATTTTATTTATTTGAATAATTATGTATGGAGTAACACTATGCAGTGCAATAAGAATTTATTGACTAGTGACGTAGCCAAGGGCGAGCCAGGGCGGGCCTGGTACTTAGCAAAAGAAATTTCGACCGATCAATTTCCCCAGAAATTAAAAAAGAAATTGATTACCTTGATATTTTCATGTTTTATTTAAAAAAAAACGAAAAAATCTGCAACATGAAATTTGAGGCCAGACAAGGCCATGGAGAGGAAATTCCGGCTCTTCAAAAAATTTAAAATTGCATCTGCATTCAGTTCTTTATCTAAGATTCATCTGTGGAAGTGGGTTTCACATTTTTGTCTGTGGCGGGTCAGAAAGTCATTTTGAGGGAGGGAAATGACAATATTTTTGGGGAAATGAGCTTCTTTTTTATTTTGTTCTACCTAATTTTTTATAATTTTAATCTTAATTTTGCGGTCGTATTTTATTTTTTTCATAAATTTTTATTTTTTTTCTTCATTTTTTTGGAATTTGGGAAATTTTTTCACTTACCCTCTAAATTTTCCACTGATTATTGTAGATGCAAGCAAGTGAAAAAAATTTTTAGGCGTTTTTCGATAGATTATCTATGATAATCCACCTTTTTTTAAATGAAAATTCCAAACCCCTAAATAGCCTAGACCTGAGGGAATCATCAAGCCTGAAGCCAAGATATTTACCTCTCCCATTTATATTTTTCATTAGATTTAATTCTATTTGAAGGGAGGGCATTTTCAATTTTGTTACTCTTCTTCCCAAATTCCTCATTCTATCTATATACATATGTGTATTTCGTTTTTTGTTCGTTTCGATAGCATTGCTGAACGAATTTTTAAAGGGTTATTTTTATTTTTTTATGGAATTGATATATATTTTTTGGGAGTGTTTTTCCTTCTCTCAGTAGCTCCAAGAGCGAGAATTCATAAAGCGTGAGGTCTTAGGCAGTTTCCTGACTCCTGAGCTTGTAAGCTATAAAGCTGGATGTGCTTATAACATTTAATCATACTGTTTTACCAAGAAACAAATTATGTAATCGTCTTATTGTTATACATCAGTGGTTGGTGTCAGTGATGTGAATACCAGACCAGTTCACGATTAAGGATGAGAATTTTGAAATTGTTTTATATTAATTTTGAATAAATTTTGTCTTTTTTTAAAATTTTTTTAAATTACTAGTAGCCTACTCAGGTATCATTATTTTAATAATTGCCTACAAGGCTTTCTCTCTGATTTTCTGTTTCTCTCTCTTTTACTTCAATTAGATACTAAAGGTTTTGCTGGGGCATACTCATGAAGTATTGATGTGTAAACATAAAATAGTGTTGCACAAACACACAATCACGCACCTACACGTCGTATAACACCCATAAAAAAGAGTTACAATTATAATAATTACAGTTATGCGAATCTGGCGATTGTAATTCACATGTAGCCCTTACCGTAGACACTAAGCGCTAAGATGTTTACACATCAAAAAATAGTCTGGCTATGCTGCTGTGATTGACGTATTCTACATGAAAATTTATCCTACATTTCTTCAAGAATTTAGGCAAGCGATTGGATTTTTGTTATAGGAAAGTATATGAATCCAATTATGTGCACAGTAAGTTATCCATAATGAATTACATATTTCCCATTTTCTCAAACTTTAACACGGACTCCTCGTATCTTCCTTTCTGGGACTGTTCTTTTGAGTTTTCTTGTATCAATCAGAAAATTAATTTGAAAAATTTCAGGTCATATGAATGGGCTTTAATATTACTCCTTCTCTCCCATGAACTCATTAAACATGTACAGCTGGTACTTTTACGATGAAGTAACGTTCTGCTGCTAGTGGTATTTTGTGTTTCCCTTCCTCATGCAAAATTTCAACACAGTTTGTTAGTACTTTATCCACGGGTCAATGTTCTTCGAACTTAACTTTTTTTTTTATATATTTTTTCATAACACTTGGTATTAGTGAAAAAATTTCAGTCTGTAGAAAATGACGTTTTTAGGTTTTGATGCCTCAAAAATTGGAGGTAAGAGATGGATCAGGTTTAACTGTTGAACCGTTACGAACAACTCACTTATGGAATCAATCCATGCATATTTTCTGAGAAAAAGTTAACTTACTATTGTACAACAGACCGAGCCTAAGAATATTGATGCGAGATTAAGACAACCGTGGTTTTCGTCTTGGTCTTGTTTTTGCTCGATACGAACTGCGAAGAATGCTTGTCTGAGCAGTGGCGGCTCCACGATTTTCTTTGTGGTGGGGAGCGAGAAGCATTGTGAAAGAGTCGGTGAGATGAGTCGTCGTAAAAATAATCGTATTCACTTCCACGCACTAGAAGGACTGAATATATTCTCATTTGATTTTGAGGTTGGGCATGGCCCAGTGTTACCCTCTAGAGCTCTTCCTCGCCTATAGTCTTCGTCAAATAAAAACGACGTTACATAATCGAAGCCGATGGACTAGAGGGAAAAGGAAAAGCTACAGATTTACACCATCCAACAAAAGCTGCGCATTCAAAACCGCTATTTACGCCAATGTTTTTGCACTTTCTACCCAGCTATGAAATGTGAACGTCTTTCTTCCGACGTCACGTCGTTCTTATTTGGTACGTACAAATTTGTACGGATGATAAAAAGACCAGGTATAACACGAAATCGAACTGTTTTTTGGGTAGTGTCCCGAAGCCTCCTCAGTGAGTCTTTGTAAAATAATTATACAGACGTAGCAGCTAATCAGCGCTGGGGCCAGCTTGCTGACGCGATTCGCTGCGTCGTTAACGAAGTGAAGGCAAAATAGTTGGGACACCCGTGACAGGGGATGAGGGGCTGCGGGAAATGGGAGAAAGGACGTGTCGTCGAAAAGAATGGCAATATCGAGTGGACGAAATGAGAGGAAGCGCGAGAAGAGCGGGACTTGACTTTAGGCGCGGGTAGGTACGTCTTTTTTCGGTTTGCATTCGGATGTGAACGACGAATTTACCGGAAACGATTGATTGCCCGCGGAACGGATTACCAGTGTTTGTGGATACGGTGAGCGGAGTTTGGGACAGCCAACTAACAGTGCGGTCACCCGAACATTTATATGCTGGAATGAAGTCCGGAAACGCGCCTACACCATGGGCGCGCATGGAATTCAAAATTCTTGCGTACTGCCGCATCAGCTGTACCGACAGTTGCGTGGAAACGCGAGAGAAGCGAACCAAGGGGAAGAGTGGAAAGTTGTCGAGAGGGGGTTGGGCTGTGACGAGTCTGGCGGACGAGAAAGAACGGACGCCGACTGCGCGCGATAAAGTGGTGGCGGTAATTGAATCCGACTTGCAGCAGCACCACCACCACCACCACCACCACTACCACCACCACCGAGGGCGGTGTGGTTGGAGGCGCTGTCGATGGCAGTAGTAGCGGAAGCAGCAGTCGCATATCGCACCTGAGCAGAGTCATTATCTTTCAGTTCCAAAATATGGACACCTTAGGGGGTTTGCGGAGTGGTTGTCAAAACTCTCCGGATGGTGGTATAGTATAGGTTAAATACATGGGTGTTAGAGTAGATGACAATTCAGGTGTAGCTTTCAAGGAAAGTTGAGACAATGGAAAACAATGAGAATTTTTAGAAAAATTTGTATTTTCTATCCTTCCAATTTAAATAACTGAAAAACTAATCGAGATAGAAACAAAGTGCTGTACCATTATGAAAGAACGTATTTTTTCAATAATTTCCATATATAATATTGTTTTTACTCGACTTTTTTTCTGTGACACATTGGAGTAACATTGAAATAACAACACTTTCAAGATGAATTTAAAAACAAAGTTGCAGTTGGGTATGCAACTACTCGAACATGTATGTACTCAACTCACTCTGCTACCTCCAGGAGTTTCAACGTACATTCTGTCAACACCTTGTATATCGATAGTTGGAAACGTTTGAAGATGAATCTTAGCCATCTTTTACCCTTCCGGTCACATCACAGCATTTTACCAGCTCCATGCTCCCTCTCTACATTCGCTGTTTCCATAAAGTATTTGGTGTTTTCTGCGCAATCAACTCGACCATCGACGACTCAGTTTGAAACCATCATTACGTGTGAAGCCGTATACATGGATGGCTGACAGTGATGGCCAAAATTAAACTGTTTATAAATGTACCCATAGGTGAAATTGGTATGAGTGTGGTACTTCTCATTCTTTAGTTAGGGAATAATATTTGAGCTTCGCTATGGTGAAATTATTCCTCATCTGATTTTGGTGAAAAGAAACTGGAAATTATTCCTTGATATGTCAAGAAAATGAAACGAGAAAGTGAAAAGTTTGCATCAAAAATAGTATATTACATACCAAGGTTCAGAAGTGAGTAATTACATGTGAGGGAGTTTGCAAAATAAGCGCAGTGAGTGAGCAATTCCAGAGTCATGTAAACTCACTTTTGAATCTAGTTGAGGAAGATATTTTGTACAATTAATGATCAGAAAGCATCAAAACGTTAAACTTCTATCATAATGATGAGTCTTTCTTAAAAATTATGAAAAACGGAATAAAATATTATCAACCTCCTAATTGTGGTGGTAGATTTAACGTTTCGTTTAGAAAATGTTACCTCCACCTCAATGTAAACTGAATATGCTTTCATGTAAAAAGATGCTTCACGTTTTTACATGGAGGTATGTTCACTTTATGTCGAGGTTATATTTCATCAATGATATGAGCTACTTTTCCTTGGAAAAATTCCAGCCTAAACATTGCCTTCTGATCATTTATTATATATAATATGTCACATACCCAGCAGGTAGCAGGCTTGCGAATCGTATATCCTCTGTTTATTGATACATGAAAATGATCGATTGGAAATGATTCAATTTAAATTATTTAACAAATTTTCAATAAGTAAATAATGAATGAAAAGAATTATACTTCAGAATAAAAATTATTAAAATCAGTGATAAATGTAGACCATTTTTTTGTTCTTAAAAATAAATTTATGAAATAAAATACAAAATACTTCATATTTTTTCACTAAATATTCAAAGATGAACAGTTAATCTAGAAATTGAGCTATTCCAAATCGAGAGTGAGAGAGAGAAGACCCTAATCGAACTATACCAGATCAGAAGTAAATTTGAGGTAAACACTGATTTACCTAGTTAACGTCCAAATGAGGAATTTGACAGACAAGGTGAGGGAGCTTTCTAGGAGAGTAAGCAAGGCCGTCACTTTTAGATTGATTTAATGACCAGAATTCTAGGAAAACAGGCATAAGAGCAATTGCAAGTATTTTCCTGGAATTTGTTATTTTGAATTTAGGAGAATACCTATGTCCAGAGGATGGTCACTCAAATTCTCAAGTGTTTGCCATCGTGGAGCTAGAGGTCTCGATTACCGAAAAAAATCTGATCTATCAAATAGATCAGAAAAAAAAAGATCTTACCATTGATCGATCAATGACGATCACTAATATCTTGTTATGTATTTTGTCTCAAATTTCCATTGACGGGCAGAAAGAATAAAAAAAATAGTATATTTCAAAACCTGCAAAAAAAACTATTGATAGCACTATCGCCCATCACTACATTTCCATAATCAATGAAAACTGAAAGAAATTGAAAAAATGTTGGTAAAAAAAAATATCGATCAAGCCATAAAAAGTGATCAATCTATATCTGATCAAGTTTCTAGAAAGTTCGAAAAGATCCATCTTTTTAGTTGTGATTGATCGATTTTTGATCGAGATCTCTACTTAGAACCTCGATCAAATTTTTTATAGGACTATTTTTCGGTTTTTTCCTTTGTTTGACATTTTATTAAGAACAGAGGAAATTAGAAAAACATGAAAGATAGTGGTAGTTCCAAATGGTGAATTATTGTTCTGGTATCTTTCATCTATTCATCTGCACCGAAATTGACTTTAGGTACGCAAGGTGTACTTTTGGAGGTAAACTATTTTAATTTGGGAATTTGATAGTTTACTGGATCAAGGTTTTTCAAAAATTTACGCCTACAAAAAATAAAAATAAAAAGTGTTAGCAAAATGGTCAAAAATCTAGTAAAAGGGGATGATTTTGTAGTGATTTGGTATGTGGAAGGTGGTGTGTAGCAGTGTGCGAAATTTTTCATTACTAAAATTGAGTGCAAAATTAAGATTCTTCCCAAATGACGTTTTATTGATTCTCCTCGCCCCCCTCCGCAAAAAAAATGGTAATTTTAATTGAAAGATTATGATTTTTTCATATTATGTGAAAAATGTACGTGACTTTTTTGTTGTCTGACTGAATTTGTAAATTCTAAAATTTTTAAATTTAAAAAAAAAAGTAATAATAATTTATTTATGAATAGCGATACGAAAGAAGTGTCGATTGTCGATTGAATAATGCCCCTATAAATCGATATAAAATTTTTTTTAAATGCATTTTTTGCCACTCGTTTGGAATTACGTAAACAAATTTTCGTTCTATGCGTGTGTGTCTGTGTTTGTGGGTCGGTGCGCTCGTGCGTGTGTGCGTGTGTGCGTGCGAGACCGACGATCATTGACCGCCGCCGCCGCCGCCGCCGCCGCCGCCGCCGCCGCTCAATAAGACGAAGCGTAGGCGGGTGTGGCGGCAGCGGCGAGTGGCGACGTCCGTTTTTAATCGCCGTTTAGCCTGCGTTGTTTAGTCGGCGTTTAACCGCCGTTGACTTTCTCGTATGTTCTTTAACTGTTTCAGTTTCAATTTAGGCGTGTTTTCCTTTTTTAATTTTTTTTTTGTTTTCGGTATCAGATCAAGGTCGTTAGGCGATGGTTTCATTGCGTCATTCGAAAACGTATTACGTGAATACATATAACTCTATTTGGCGAAAAAGTGTGGCTCTATATCTTATACCACCCTGGTTCTCGACAAATAAGGAACTCAGTTCAACGGTAAAAAATTTCTGCGAAACGACGAAAATTCAAAGTTTCAAATACTGATGTTTCCGAGTAGAAGAGTTGAATAAATGTGTTGATGAAATTGAGAAAATGACGAGACGTCGCACAGCCACAACGCGCATGTCCTACATCCTATCATTACGTGGGAAGTTATAATCAAAAGTTGGGTCTTTAAGTTTCGTACGTTTCGAAAACCGATGTTTTTTCGAGTTCCTTTAACTGACGAATGAAGCAGTCTATTCAGATAATCAGTTCCTCATTTTTGCGGAATAGAACAGCTAGTTATCAAGAAGCGTTGAGAGCCAAGCTTGATTTTCAATTATAAAACGCCTACGACGATTCCGTTATGCAGCCATTGTAACTCGGTCTTCCTATAGTCCGTTTATTGGATCAGTGAAGGAGAAGCGGGTTTCTGTTATTCCCAAAAATGGTTTAACTTGTGTTGAACTAAATTTGTCCTGATGGTTTCTCGATCAAAACCGAGACCAAGATCAACTACCTACGTCGGATGTCGGAACGAGACTGAAACCGAGACCGACTGACTATGCAAGACACGACCAAGACCAAAACCACTTCACGATCATAGTCTACTCTTGATTTTGTTTTAAATAGTTGTCAGTGACGTAGGAACAGCGGATTTTAGTCATCAGTAACGTGGAAACCGCAGGTTAATCTTACTTAATCGTGAGATTGTTTTGCTTGAATCGATGAAAAGACAATCGCGACCAAGTTTTAGCCCAGACGAACGCGCGTCGATATGGGACGGGGCCACAAACAAAAAGTCAAGACGCCGATACGTCTGGTCGTTCTGGACGGTGCTCGTGAAGTGAAGCCGGGAGACACGAATGCCTATGCTCGGAATCGGCTCTCGGCTCTTGGCTCTTGACTCGGCTCGCCGTTACATTCGTCAATGAATTACCGGCGTGGCGGCAGGTTGGGCGCGCACGCCGGCACGCGTTGCACGTCGGACGACATTCGTCGCCAGGTTTACCCTCCTTTACAAAACAAAAATTAAAAAAAAAGAAAAAAAGTGAAAAACACGCGGGTAAACCGGTTTATCGTGGGTAAAATATTTTCTCCTGCTCCTCGCCCGTCCTCATGCTTCCTCCTCACGTTTCGCACCCATGTTTCTCCGCATTTCCTCGTACGTCGTTATTTTCCGCCTCCCACTCATTCTGCCACCTCCACTGCGCACTAGCGTTTGCCTCCTTTCTGCTTTTTCTTCGCTCGTTGATGGTTTTGTGTGGCGGGCGATGGGAAATTGAAAATTCTTTCGACGTCTGTTCACGTTCAGTCTGCCCTGTATTTCAATTCGATAATAGGTCTGTTAATATACATAATTTTTTTGAATTCTGAATGTTGATAAAACTGGAAATTTTTATTTGTAAGTTTTCTATTGCAAACAAAAATCTTTCTGGTTTTTCTGAAAAAAGAAAAAATTGTAAAAATATAACTGAAGGAACTTCAAAAAAAAAAAAATTTATTATAAAGTCATTATCAGTTGATAAAAAAATTAATGTTTAGTTGTTTTTTGGCAAAAAAAATAAATAAAACATGGTAAATTAGAGGAAACTCGACGGTTTTCAGAATTTTTAACAAGTCCAGAGTGACTGAAAACTGAATGTTGAGAAAATTAAGAATTCTGAATTTGAATTTTCAGAAAAATGTGAGAACGCAATTCACTTTTTTCAGTTAAAACGTGAGAACGTTATTTTGATAAATCTGACATATATTTTATCAGAATCTTAAAGAACTGGAAGCGTGCAAACAGATCTTATATTACACATTTTGCTCGATATCGGTTGAATGTTTAACTAATTAGAACATTCGATCATTTCATTTTCCATCCACTCGGTCCTTGGTGCTAATGTTCTCATGCTCTCTGGAATGCTGGGCTACGAATGGGAAAAGAAATCGGGAGATTGGTCCAAGTGAATTAGACGCTTAAATTATTTAACACTGGATACCCAGTAACCCTATCTCATTGATGTTAATCAAATGTGCCATGATTACAAAACCCATAAATGGACATAGATTTTCTGCAAATGTGCAGTAGGTCTTTTTTGTTTACTGTTAGTACGTTGGTCATGTAAATCTAAAGCTATCAATAGATGTTTCTACAAATAAGGTGAAATCATGTCAAATCTATGCCCATTTACGGGTTGTAGAACAATAATGTTGGCGTGGATTTTTGTGTTTACCTGGGTATCCAGTTCTAAATGATCGAAAATTAGACGACAGTTTTATTATTTACGTTGATACAAGTTGCATTACCTACCTTTCGATCAAGTATAAAGAACTAGCATTCAACAGAACAGGTCCAAAACCACAGCTTTTATTGAAAACTTTTCTACAACTTTTAGGTGAAAGCTTTTCAATTCAGTTACAGTTCCCAGTTTTTTGAATATAACATTCTTTGAAAACTTTTTAACTTGATTTCAGTTCTCAGTTATCTAAGTTTTAACTTCTCAGAATTGACAGTAGATATACCCATAAAGTAAAACTAGGAATGAACATTCCAAAGAACAGGTGTTTTAGTTTTTGTTTCTCAAAACTGACAATAAAACACAAAAGGATAAGTGAGTAATCACTTTCAACAGAGCAGGTTTCAGAACTAAAACTATTTGTAAAATATTTTGAACCTAATTACCACCTTTTGAATGGAATTTCTGTAATGAAACTTCTAAGAAACCATTTAGGATTAGAAACCTATGTGAGACCAAAATTATTCAAAAATTTGTTGCGTGGGTGGGATGAAATCCCTGCTACAAAAAATAGTAACTTCAATTTATATTAGATAAATATAGAAAACTGTGTTATAGTGTATGGTAGTGATGGGCAGTGAAAAGTTGTGAAATAAAAAGTGAAACGTTTAATACACTACTTTTCTAAGGTGTTTCTTACTTGCAAAATATGTGTCATATCGATTAAGCTGCTTTTTTTTCTCGGTGATTAGAGTGGTGTCTCACATTGCGACCCTTCTTAAAGCCTGATTCACACTTGGCTAGTTTTCTTACTACTAGCCAGCTACTTCGGACACTATTCTGTTAATAGTTGAGTCATTACGTCATTTTAGCCATATAAAGTGTCAAGTTTAACTTGACAAATAGTCTTATAAGAATCTCTATTGGAATCTCTTATGATGAATTGCCAAGTTCTAGTAGATTTAAAATGGTTAAAATGGCGTAGTGATTTCAACTGTTAGCAGAATAGTGTCTGAAGTAGCTGGCTAGTAGGTAGAAAACTAGCCAAATATGAATCAGGCTTATGGCCCTGCATTGTTAGCAGTCTATCAGAGCAGAATTTACCGAAGCATTTTCTTATATTTTATGACTACCGACTCGAATCTCATGTTTGACTGTAATCTCTATACTTTATCACTATATGAGCTGTGTTTGATATGAAAGGAAAAAAAATCAATGAAATAGCTCCTATAAATGTTTTTAGGTCTATATTTGTTTGCCATATGAAACACTGCTAAGATAACACAAAATAAATATCTATGCGATTGCCTATCAGCATTTCAGTATTTGCATTTCAGCATTTTGCACTTTCACCTAATCAAATTTCAAAAAGCATAATTAAATTTTTTACAAATTTTTCATCTTTTATTGCTCATTAGAATTCTCCCAACAAGTGATTTTCAAAGATATGCCACATGACAATACTTTTTTCACTTTTTACTCCCTTTTTGAAAAGTAAATGATTTTCATTTCACAAAAATACTTTTCATAAAAAGTGCCCATTACTAGGGTATGAAATTGTTTGATTCCTCAAAACAAAAAAAAACAGCAGTTTTACTTTTTTTAATATTTTTTAAAATTTTATTTTCCCTTTTAAACTGGCTGTTCAGTTTAGTAGGCTTCGGCACTTGTACTTTGAAGTTTGGAATTCTCACTTCTCCGAACTGACACTAAAACTACGAAGCAGAACTGAGAACTAACTTTCAAGCAGAACCGGTTCAAAACCAAAACTATTGATGACATTGATGTGTGGAACTTAACTAAAGCTCGAAGTTTCAGTTTTTACTTTTTAGAATTGACGCGGACACTAAAACTACTGGGTAAAAGGGTAGAATTGGTAACAAACTTTGAAAAGAACAGGTTCAAATCTGAAATTTTCTTACCTAATGACAGCACTCGGAATAAAGCTTCCAAAACGAAACTTCGCCCTATCTATCTAAGGATAGGCATCTGCACGGGCCGAAGTTTTGAGAAAATCTGTCAACTGAAAAAGGCGTAATACGAAAAAAAAAAAAAAAAAAAAAAAAAAACCATTTTATATCATAGAAAATGTGTTATATAACGGGCCTTGTGGAACCTTCGAATCTACTCACGACTGAAGATTATCGAGGCATAGCAAGCTAATATTAATTCATGTACCTACTTGTATTGGTATAATTAGAGGACCAATGTTTCTCCCAACATTCATTCGCTCATGTATTTTATACATATATGTATTAGTTTTCTTGTGTGAAATTTGCTGCCTGTGCGCCTTTCTGTTGGATTTCAACCTTCATGTCTCCAAAATTCTACCCCCTCCTCCAGAATTGCGCTTCATAAAACTATCCGTTGTAAATTGTGGTAGTGTGCCAACCTACGTTCAGTCGACAGTTTTTTAAAAACCTCGATGTAATATGATCATCTTGAAAGTACAATTGTTGCAGCACTGTGTTAAAATATGACCCTTTTATCTCATGTCATTCAGAGAATGCTTTACAGCTTTAGTATCTTAGAACCTTCATACTTCTCTTGATTAATCCAAACATGTGGGGTGTTCCACCGTAAATTTAGGCTAAATGGACTGAACTACTGGAAGTTAACGAAGGTTTATGTGATAATCGAATGCTTAAAGTTCGTACTGTTTTAAACCTTAGGTACGTCGTTGTGCTTAATTTTGTATCAACTTATTCCACTTTAGAATGAATATGAACGGTGAATTCATTATTAGATTGTTTCATTATTTTCCATATGTTCCATCGTAACTTTGGTTCGCATGAACAAAATCAAGTTTATTTGGTTGATTGTTTGCGTGCAGGTGAATGGTAGTATACGTGTAAGTGGATCAGTTCAATTTGAGAGTATTTCATTGAACAATTCTGTTGCTATAGCCGCCGACTTGGGATTTTTTTGGAGGGCGGCCGTTCAAATAATTTCATAAATTTAAATATATTTTTACTATTGTACCTAGACGTACGGTTTTTTGTAGTAAATTATAAAAATTTCGATGTCTATTAATTTGTCATATTATTACCGTGTGATATGCTATTAGCGATAATACGTCTTCCTAGATTTCTGCACATTTTATGCAGTTCGACCTTCTACGTGAGTCAGTTCTGATACACATCCTAAATGTACCTATACTGGAGGAATAGCCAGTTCAGTGTTCCTCAATTTTATAACTCAACTGTGCTGAGTTACGAAACTCAAGGGGAACCTCAGTATCACCCAGATAAATTTTTGACATTCTGCGTTGATACAAACCCCATATATCCTGTAGCACAACAGAAAACATATACCCACTGTAAAATGCTATTTTTCATCATCGCGAGAACCACTGTTACGATAGACTACCATACCTCTAAGTAGCCACAAAATGGAAAGTGAAGGTAGATGAATTCATTTACCATACTTAGTTGTACTAATAAAGTACCAGATTTTCAGTTTTTAAAATCCCATCTGTATGATGAAATGGGCCCAGTGTGTGATCAAAAACTTGCATTTCCGGAATCATCAGAGGTTGTCCAGAGTTGCCCTTCAAATATTATGTTTATCTCATATTTTATAACACCATGCATGGAACAAATGAAATATTATCCAATTAAAACCAGTACAAAAATCTGAAAATAACTTGAAAATCCATTTTTGCCTTTAGTTAACCTTTCCAGATTGGAGAAATTATATTTCTAGACTGTTCTATACCACCATAGACAGTAATCATAGTAGAACACACGTACAGATTGGATTTAGGATACAGATGTTCCTAGGCATGGAATGAATAACTTAGTAAGAACTTTCACAGAACTGGATTGGACAAAAGTTTCATTTTTTTTAAATTTGGATACATTTTACATGATTGAGTCGATTACGGAAGATCCTAATTTTCACATTATACTTATCTGACCAATTGTGTGGAACTAATTATTCGAATGTAATTAGAATCTCCACAACACTGGTATTTTCATCTGAAATTCAAGTGTGAAATTTGGCATGGATTTTTAGTAATAGACTATAGTTTTTCTAGATTTTATTTTGCACTGCATTCGTGGTTTTCTTGTTTTATAATACTTGGTGATAACAAAATTGGATAGTTTCCAATCCTGTACCCAGAAAAATTCTTTAATCATGCCCATATATGCACATTTATGAAACTGCATTCAGAAATGAAGATGTTTCACAATTATTTTCAGTTTGATAAATAATTATAATGAAGTCTCACATTGTTTTACAGTTTCCAAACTTTATATACTATTTGCTTGTATGGAACGAATCGATAGTCCTCGTTGAGTTTCCCCCTATTGTAATATAAATTTTTCAAAAAGGGCATTTCTGAAACTAAAATTTCCTGAATCCAAAAAATATTATTAGTTTTCTATATATGATGGTGTGGAATAAAGATAATGTTCCGTTTTTGTTCCTCACCTATGAGAATAATTTTATTCTGATGACAAAATGAAGAAATTAGATTTTTCATGATTATGGTTTTTAATTTGAGTATTATTGTGATAGTTTTTTTCATTATAGTTCCACACAGTATGTGATATGAAGATTGAAGACATAATTTTGTTGAAAGTAAATTTGTAACTCCTGGTATGGTCCCGTATTTCACAAATTTTAGAATTTTAAAAGTTTGTTATTTCCGAATCCATTTCAAAGTTTTTAGAAGATGATAATTCTCAAACTATATATATTCAAAAACTTGCATTTCCGGAATCATCAGAAGTTTTATTTTGATTCATGTTAAAAGACTTATAATTTCCAGTTTGAATAATACTGATAATGAAGTCTTGCACCGTTTTACAGTTTTTGGACTTCAGAATATAAACACTAATATGGAACAAATGTGCTTTCCTTATTTTTTTTTTTATTTTTTTGTTATAATATGAGACTTATCCAGTTGTAGTTCCGGGTCTAGAAAAACATTTATCCTAAATCCAGTCTGCACATGTATTCTACTGTGATTACTGTCTATGATGGTATGGAACAAAGTTTAGAAATGGATTTTGTCCAATCTGGACGGATTATGTAAAACCAAAAATGGATTTTCAAGTTATTTTCAGATTTTCTTACATTGTTTTAACGGAGCTGGTAATACATCATTTATTCCATGTATGGTTTTACATACCCATGAGATAAACATAATATTTGAAGAGAAATCCTAGACAATCTCTGATGATTCCAGAAATGCAGGTTTTTGATTACATCATATTTTGAAAATTCGCGTATTTCTGGGCCCGTTTCGTCATATAGATCGAATTTTAAAGGCTGAAGATTTAGTCCTTTTATTAGTACAACTAAGTATGCGAAATGAATTCATCTACCTTAATTTTCCACTTTGTGGCTACTTAGAGGTTAAGTATGTTTAAACGGTTTTCTTCGCCTTCATTTGTGGTGTAGGCCTACACGAAATTGTGAGAGACGGCCTCCGCATACCGGCTTTCAAGTTATTCGTCGCGACCGTATTTTATCGACGTCGACGACAAAATGTGGAGGCGACGAAGCGATAGTAGTGCGTATCCTCTGGAAGAAAGTCTCCGGCAGCATATCCGCCGTCTAGCTGAGACTTGTAAAATTCGCGATAATCTCGTATTTTTGAGTGTTGAAAAATTCACGTTGAGTTGCAAGGATGCGAGCAACATGATGGGTGCGGTGCGTCCGCCATTCTGCGTGCATACAATCATCTACATCTATCTTTTACCTGTATTAAAATGATAAAATACTCAAACAGAAATCGAAGAAACGACCGAATGAATGAAGGATTTAGGCGGAGCGGGCAGACATGTGCAGACGATTGTACCGATTGTACCTGCGCCGCATTCCTTCTACTACCTTTTTACTTCACTTCTCAAGGTCGATCGTTTCGGATTGTATAACTATAATTCGTCTTTCTCCCACTCTTCCACCCCCGAACCAGTGTATTCTCTCTCTCGCACTCCCTCTCCCCTCTCTATCGGGACCTTCTTTCCCATTTCGTCTATGTGTCTCTTTCCCTGTCGCCCTGTTCTGTTCTCTCGTCTGTTCGGGATTCTCTCCTCCGGTAATCTCGTATACGGTACTCCGCTCTGTGGACTGTGATACAGTATAGGCTGTATATATATATACATATATACATTTGATGCTGCATCCGTAAACTTCGTCGTTTAGTTTTTACGTTTTAGTATCTACCTTTCTAGTTTTGTCTGTCGCCGTTTCATCTCTTGGTTGGGGTCACGTTTACTTTACAATAATGAATAAAGCAGCGCAGCCATTACCTATAAATGAATGTGTTTGAGAGGGTGGCGTGGCGTTGTTGTTGGGTCGCGTTCGCAGGCCAATGCCTGGCTGTTGTACTCGCGAATTTGTGCATAAAATTTCGCTACGAACTACGAATTTGACGACACGTAGCTCAAAATATAAATCCGCTGTGCAGCCATCTATGTGCGTATATTTTGGGCTAGTTTTTTGCCGAATAAAACCTTGAGCTTGATTAGGGCAGTTTGGGCATTCAGTTTTTAAAAACCGACCTGAGACCAAAAATGGGTAATTGAGATTTCGCTGTTGATCAGCTCTTGGTGGAAAGAACGGAAGGGGCGTGTTCTGAATAAAAATTCAAGGTTAGATCTAGCTTTCTTGAGAATGTCATTGGTTGTTTTATGTGTTTGGATTAATTGGTCTCTTCATTTTAAATCTGAATGGTGTGCGATAACCTGTGTGAAAATTACGATTTAGTTTGTTCATGTCGTGGTAAAAAATTTCAAACCACCAACCAACTTGGTACATGAATATGTAAGCGAACCATCGGGTAACATTTAACCATCTCAAGAATGGGTTGAAAAATCTGTACCCGGGTGAAAGAAGTGTGTTCATTCTGAATACGGTGAGTGCTTCACCCGATTTAACAGCCAACTTATTCTGAATAGTTTGGGTGTGCTTCAGTTACTTGGGTTGTTACCGAGAATTTATTCCGAACGCACCTCAGAAATTTTTGTGGCATAGTGGTTTTTGGTGCTTGCAGCTTGGCTACACACTCATGAAGTTGTACGTTTGATTCGAGACCAATGGCAAGTTTTAACCTAAAGCGGCTGCTGGAGTTAGCAAGATCACATTTAAAATAATAGGAGTCATGGATCTTGGATCTCAAATCATCTCTTTGAGACGGGTCATTCAGATTATGTTTTTGGATCATTTCTTAACGTATCTAAATCACAAATCACAGATCATCTTCACGATCTATTTGAAGCAGGTCGTCATTGAAAATACATTCTGATAAATAATAAATGCTGACTTGATCGGGTATTCGGCCTTAGGCGTTAGTGATCAACACTTATAATATCAAAAATTAGAATGCTGGCTACCGATTACTGACTTCTTTAGTTCATATGAACCAAAGTACATTAAGTGTTGGAACATTTTGTCAAATAGACACTTCTTTCTTACTTTTCAAAGCCTTTTCAGACATGCGGAGTGATCTGGTGTACTGCAGAACTCACTGGATCGTGTCTAATATATGAAATGTTTTAATTAGTACTCAAAGAGAATCAGATACCCAGGTACCTATACTCTATTCACTCTAAGAAGTGCGTGACGCCATAAACCATATCCACACTTATGTGCTTGAAATACAATGTTTATTACTTCACAAACTCTTCCCAATCAACCGCTACACATCTTGTGATTCTGTCGTCTCACACTTCTTAACGTGAACAGAGTATAGTTCCGAATCTACGGAAAATCTGTGGCAAAAATAATGCATTTTTTTCAGAAAAAATAAAAAAAACTTGACTACTGCTCTTTATTAGTAGGTACTGTATAAGTTATTGTCTATTTTTTGTTTCCTCACACTGTGCCTAAATATCCACCAGTTTCAACCTCTTTTCTTCGTCGATTAATAATTTTGAATTACGCTCTTGAAAAATCAGAAAATTAATTGGTCTTTTTTTTTGCCTACTTGCTATTTTTATCGTGTGTATAGGCTAAAACAAAAAAGTAATATAAAAATACAATTAATTCGAAATTAATTAAGAAAGAGATATCAACTAGGTAGCCTATACTAAAATATGATTTTAAAAATTATTTTTATGCGAATATAGCTATTATTATATATAGGCTACTTTTCTAGTATTTTTCTTCAGAAAAAAATCTGTAAACCCTGTTTTACCACATACCAGCTATACGACACAGTTGCGGAGTTTAACCAACGGGTAACACGTTTTATAATAACTTATTTGTTTCTATCGTCTGGTTCTGAGAATCATTCGTAATACTTGGTTCTCAAAATTAGTTCACCGATTCTTTTGGAACCGAGAATCGGGTACCCGGTTCTTTCTATAACATTTGACAGCACTAGTTTTAATTTCATGTATGTCTTTGTTATTACCCCATTAGGTCTCAGAATAATTCAGCTTGAATAAAAGGAAAATAAAATTAGAACCTCATTTCCGATCTTCTGCCATAATTTCGGTTCGAACGGACTGAACCTAGTAAGTGAAAGCTCATTTGATGATGAATTCTCAGGTGTTATAATCCGGTGTAGGGACCTCATCGATTTACTCAATTAGGTCTAAAATTATTTCAGTTTGAACGATAGAGGCATTTAATATTAAAAATCCTTATTTCTTATGATCCGCCGTTACTCTGATCCCAATGAATCGAACTTTCCGAATGAGGAGTCATTCGACAATGCCTGCTGTTTTTTGTATTTTAATTTTACATTCCTTTGGTCTAACCGAGATATTTCGGTTTAACTAAATAGTGAACAGATTAAACAGATTAACTTTGCTTTCGTGGCATGGCATATATATTCATAGTAGATATAAACTGAAGACCAAGTAAATAAATATTAGCGAACTAATGGCTTAGCCTATGTCCAGCATAAAAACGATAAATATCAGCTGCTAAATAATAGAAAAGTGTTGCTTAGATATTATTCTTTTTTGCAGTCTACATCTATTTGAAGATTTAAAAATTGTGACGTTACATTAATGTTGATTTTATCACTTCATAGGTGAAGTTGGCCTTCGTCCCTTCGTCTGTAAGCCTGCGTTATTTTCGCATTTTTGTGGCCGATACACTTGACCGTACTGTGTGTCTATGTACCTATGAACGTTTCTAATGACCGACTCTCGTGTGTTTTTCTGTGTGACAGGGAGTGGACGCCGCAGCAACAGCTGTCTGTGGTGACAACCGTGTGGGGCGTAACGCCCCCCACGCAGTCTGCATCTCATCCGTATCAGTCGACGCCGCCGGATAATCAGAAATTGCACGATAGCTCGCCTCATCATCACACTCTTTACAGATCGTCCAATACCGGGTAAGTGCTGTTTCGCAGCTTCAAATGCCTTTCCCCTATTCCTTCTAAATCGAATAAATGGATAAATCAATGTTCGACGTAACAACGTTTCTACTTCACAGTGCTCGAGCCCGAGCACCGACCTGTTCTTCTCTCTTTTCTCTGGCATCTTCCATTATTGTTGTTAATGTTCACGTAGGTATTTACTTTTAATTCCCCACTCTGAAGTCGTGGTTCGTGTTCACTCGTCGCATTTAATTTGTCGGTTATTTCGTGTACAACCCTTCTCCGGTTCGGCGTTCCCACCATTACAGTATTGGAGAAAACGAGAAACTTACCTTAGTGAAGCGATGCAAATATCGTATCGAAATTATCGTTATCTATTTATATTTTTACCCCTAAAAATATACCATAATAGGTTTTTTCCGATTATCGGATGATATGAAATATCTATCGATATTTTCATTGGGAAAATTATATTATTTCGTAATTTTATAGGTTTGTACTGTTTTTTGTTTTTTATTTTTAAAACTCAATTAATCCATTAGAAACTTGCATTTTTTTTTGTCCAATTTCATGACTTTTGCCAGCCTGTAATTGTGATTTTTCTTTTGTTGGTGTCTTGGTGCTTGGTGCCTTCACCAATGCATTGTAAAGGAGAACATTTAGAGATGCCATTATATTGAATGCTATGCAAACGAGAACATTAGGGCACTGATGCCCTACATTAGTACCTCTAAACATTCACTTTTGCATTACATTGGTGCCTTGGTGCCTGGGACTTTGGTGGCGAGCCACCAGTGCATTGCAAAAGAGAACATTGGGAAACTACAGTGCACTATGTTGATAGTTGAATATATACATAGTACATGGGTAATTTCATCTTGACATCGTTCGAGTATAGTAAACGCACCTTACACCCGTATTCCAAAATGTTTCTTGTATTTCAGTTAGACTTATGTATTGATTTCTCCAATTGGTACTTGTACATGGAAACCACAGATAAAACATCACTCAAGTATAACTACTAAAGTCTCATTCTAGAAAACAACCCATATACTCGTATTCTAGAACGATACTTCAGTAAAGTTTTACTACATAAGTAATATTTTATCTGTGACTCCCACGTAGAAGTATAGGATAAACCTGGTCGAACGAGTACTTGAGTCTTACTTAACGTTGAGAAACGTTCTAAAATAAGGGTGTTAGAATCAATAATAAAATTCATTGTGAGAATGTGCCAAGTGTAGCTTGTAACCTGATGTGATCATCTTTTTTGTACTTTATTTTATTATTTGTATTAATTTTTGATGGAAAAGTGTAATGAAAACCTAGAAATTATCTAAAAAAAATGAATAATCTCCCAGTTTTGTCTGCACTATGCCCACAATTAGCCATATTTTTCATTCTTTTTTATTCCTTTTTATTCATATTTGTACTGTAATTGACAAATTTTGTTGAAAATGGACAACATAGCCTCCAGAGGAGCTAGAGACTTCGATGATTGCTTCAAACATGCCTCGCAGTTACACAAATAATTACTTAAAATTTCATCTCAATCTGCCAAGCAGTTCTGAACTTATGGGTGAACAAATATGTTTACTTTGAGTTTTGTTAATATAAATTTCTTACTAGTTTTATTAAAATAAAAATTAACTGATAGAAAAAATAAAAATATTGGAAATATATTTGAAGGTGTAATATTGATATTTTAAAATATTATGATAATGACGATATTATCTTATCAATATTGGTTTTCTCTATATCTTGTTGCATCACTTGACCCAAAACAACAAAAGGCAATAGCTGAGTTAACATGATAAATTGGCTATGGAGTCAAATTGGCTAATTTTTTCCTTTGAGGCTACTTTTAGAATTAAGACTGACTTTCAATGTTGTCAAATATCAGTCTGAAAATGTTCTTTTTTCTTTAAATTTTCTAAAAAACATTTTCTTTAAATTCTCCAAAAAACATTTTCTTCTTAGAAACTACTATCAAGTACTATGTTATAGAGGTACTGAAGACCATAAACGCAATTAATATTTTTTTAATTTTTACTGTGGAATAAATGTGTAAAAAAACTATCGCACACTCGAAAAATTAATGAAAAAAAATGGTTGTTTGTAATATGTGATCAGAAAGGCAATGTTTACACTGATATTTTTTGAGCCAAAAGTAGCGCTTATCATTGATCAAAGAATAACCTCCATGTAAAAATTTTTTCATGGAGGTTATAAGCTGACAAGGGCAATGTTAATCTTTAGGACTGCTATCAAAATGACGAACTCCAACTTACTGGTAATATTTTTATTCTCATTTCTGTAACATTAAAAAAAGTCACCTATCTTCCCACCCTATCGAGATTATTAATAAAAATAATATTAAAAAAAAAAACAAAAAAAAAAAAAAAACCAAAAACCACCCTAAATGGGATTTTATTTTACAATCTCCTACATAACAGACTAGCTCTCTACTCATAGCGCCACAGTTGCTGATGCTGTGAGTGATGTGGTCACTACATTCTATCATTTTGTAAGTCCTTCACCCGTCATTAAGATTATTTTGAGGCACTTAATTAATGTTCTGTCAATTAATTATAAAAAATATCTTCTTATTATGTTTAGAGATAGAGATTTAAAAATTTTTAGATGGTGCAACATATTGAAAAATCTGTTTTGACATGTACGGAAATTTCGAAGTTCTCGTGCAGGAAGCTCTGTTAGAGATGCAGTTTCGAAAAGTCACAAAGATTTAATTTGGCAAGCTGCTAAGGGAGCACGTTATCAAAAATCACGAACATTTTCCGAACTTTTGGTGTTACTTTACTGTTTCTTTTGACGAGAAATCGTAACATTTTAAAGTAGTCATCGCCTTAATTTTGGTTCTTACTCGTTTTTATTCCAGAGTACTGTCGTCTACCATCTAATTTTCTGTAGGTTAGTCGAGACAGTGGCGTAACGAAGATCGATCTATGTATTTGAATATTTTTCTTTTTAAACTTTTTAGAAATTTTGGTTGGAGGGTCAGTGTCGAAGCTTAGGACATTATGAAAGGTCAAGACTCACAACCGATATGGGGAATTTACCAGAAAAAATACAAAAAAATTAATTTTTAGGAAAAAAAAAAAACAAAATAATTTTCAATTTCAATATTCCGAGGCCCTTCCCCATCTTCACTCTAATTTTTATCTTGCGGCCTCGATGCTGGAAAGGGTTTAAAAAAATTAAATGATTTTTTTTTACCTACAATAAATCCCTATGGGTACGCCACTGACCCTAGTACACGAAAATATTTGTAAATTCGTTAATCGGCCGTCATCGACAGCTTTCAATCGACGTGCGTCGAACAGAAAACACGTCCAAGAAAGCATTCGCCGCGCGTTTCGGCGTCTTTTGTCATTTTTTTTTCATAGAAAAACTGAATATAAAAGATGATAACCATTTTGGGTTGACGGGATGGTGGTCGTAGGATAATACGAGGGGATCAACGTCGGATGACGCACTTGAACAGTATGCCCTCCCTGCCTTGCCTCTTTTTCTTCTGTTCTCCTCCGCATTCTGCATTTTTTCTCTTCTTTAGATCTTCTCCAAGTTGCCTACACTTAGTATTCCTCTCCGTTTCTTTGTATTCTTGAATTTTGTCGTATGCTTGTCGAAATGTCGACCGATATAGTATTTTTTAAAGAATAAAACAGTTATAGGGAAAGTGTGTTATAGGGAGTGTGGGAGCGCGCGCGCGCTTGCGTGTGTGTGTGTGTGTGTGTGTACGTAAATGTGTGAAAGAGGAGAAGAGCGTAAAGAGTGAAAAAAAAAAAAAAGCTTATAAATGACGAAGTGGCGTTCGAAGTACATTTTGCCCCTTTGTTGTGTCGCGCCGCCATTTTCGCTCGAGCCATACGTGCGATTATTGATCGACGCTGGATACGCCACCCCCGCATATGTTGTCCGAGTGCTTCGGCTGCTGCTTTGGTCGCTACCGCAAACGTTGCCACTGCTGTCGCCGTTGCCCTGCTTCCAGCATCCAGCCAACCACCCTTTCAGCCCGTCAGCCAGCCATCCAGCCAATCAGCCATCCATCCATCCATCCATCCATCCATTCATCCATCCATCCGTCCATCCGTCCATCCATCCATCCGTCCGTCCGTCAATCCGTCCATCCATCCATCCGTCCGTCCGTCTATCTCCGTCTACTTTTGGCATTTCGAGTGCTCTATCCGTGTGCCTTAGCCGCCGTTTTCATAATCCAACCTACTCTTTCCCCCGCGCTCGCTCCCCTCATTTCCGTTTCAATCGCTTCGTCGCTCGTTTCCACCCGTAGTTTTCACCCACTTTGGCGTTGTTTTTCGTTGCTGCTGCAGGCACATCCGAGTGCATGGTTCCGCGCCGAGTTATGCTTTTCCGATGCGACGCCTTTCTTTTCATATCTTGTTTCGATGCTGCGAGTGTAAAGAAGGACCCATAATAATACTCATAATAATAAATCTAATAATAAATAAAAAAAAATAATAATACCTATTATAATTTATGAAAATAATTTTGAAATTGTACTCGGCCAAATGTATATATAGTACACATCCCTATGTTAGTATATTATATTATGACGTGTAGGCCTACCTACCATTTAGGTAAAAGAATTACTTATCAACAAAAGCGGCCTTTTACTCGCAACTGTAAGACAGTCTTCTATCAAATAAGTTTCTTACTCAACTTATGGAGTTCGTGTATTATTTACGTTGAATTGGGAAGCGGTTGTTTCGGCTCGGAGTAATGATTTTTTCCACCTGCTACCACGCCTTTTTCCACCACATGTAGCCTGTTGTTGTAACTCAACTCTACGAATGATTCAAGCGTCGCTGAGAGACATCGGCGGATCCAGAGTTGTATATGGTGGTGTGTGCCCGTGCCCTCGTGTGTTGAAAATAATCTGATTATCTGATTACAAAAAGTAAAAACTAGCTGTCCAATATTTCTCCCGACAAATCGGGCCATCATTTAATTCCAGACCATCGGGGTGCGTACAGAATTCACGAAATCAAAAAATAAAAATCGGTAAAATGAAATGTAACCGCGGTATTTACCGCTACTTTTATAATACAACCGACGAAGAAAACTTCTTCTGAATTAGCTTACTAATTTTTTGGGCAGTGTGACCTCCCTGACCCATCCGTAACTATGGCCCTAGGCTGGTACCTTTCTCCTTGCGAGAAATTTGGATTCATTTCTGCCGATGACGATTTTTCAAAAGTGGCGTAGCATTAGCAACGAGTGAAGACAAGTGTTGAATTGTTAGCACGTCAAAAGGCGTTTATAAAGGGAGTCTTGGGGGTCTGAACCACCCTTAGACAAGAAAAATAGGCTTGATTTTTAAAAATTGTGTATTTTTATCAGTTTTTGTAATTTTTTGTTATGGTGGGGAGTCAGAAGAGACAACTAAGAATGTGTGGACCCCTCATAAGACGAAGCTATATACGTCCTTGCGTAATTTTACTGACAACTCCAAGTGACGGTTATGTCACTAAGAAATTTTTATCTAAGCTTTTGAAACGTGGGGTAGGTGAAACGAAGAAAATGTTGCAATTATCAGAAATGTTTTATGCTGATTTAACTTATGCAAAAATTAATTGCGATAAGGACTTATTGAATATTATAATTCGTCTCTTGTTTGAAACGCTGGTGTTGGTTGTTGAAGAGAAATTTAAATCAACAACACAACTTTTTCGTCACTCTGATACAACTGGTAAAAATATTTGTGATTTTATCCTAACATGAATTCGTATTCGTGATCACATTTTCACTGCTGTAAAAAAACGATCGCTGGATGTGAGCCAGCTCGTTGACAAATCCCAATAATCAAACTAATTCGTGAGTCGCGACAATGTGTCTGAAGGTGGGTAGACGCCTGTTATCGTTCAACGAAGATGCCCGTCATGTTTCAGTGTCCATGGACCATGGCGGTTATAATTGCAATAGCATGTCAAAAATCAACATGATGGTGTGTTTATATTTTCGCCAGAGACATGTGTAGATTTAAACTGTGGATACAGTTTGTAGTATTATCTTTGCTCATAATACGTAATGATGATTCGATATTCTCTTAGATGACAAATCCGACAAATGTGTCCTCGCTTTTGCTATTAAATGCAAATTATTCCGTGCACGTTGAGTCGATAAATTAAAAGAAGAAGTGGTAAAAGATGACGAACTTGGAAAATGGTTGGTCATATGTATAGGCTACCTAATTGAAAATCTTTGGGGACACCTTTGGTTTATACAGTCTATATTATTAATATATGCTTTTAAATTGCAATGGAACTCGATAATTCGTGAAAACAAAAGACAGGATTAATAAGGTGTGTTAGAAAATTTGAATTTATGCAGTTTTTTTTTTTTTTTTTATGCGCCCCATTGAGTACTAATAAATATTGTACGTTCATATATATATATATATATATATACAAGTTAACAATACATAATGGAAAATTTCAGGTAGAAGAACGCTCGTGTATTAAAAAAAAACAAAAAAAAACACAATACTAGTTTTTCTTGTATTTTTACTTTTTTTTTCTTTTTTTTCAACGAATATCGAAGAAGCTGTTTGCCTTAAAAATTGGTTGATTTGAACTTGAAAATTCTCAACTTCGTGAAGCTTCTCTTATTTTTCAGGTTATTCGCCGAATAAATTTTTTGCTAAGAGTGGGAAAAATTTGGTCTCACGAGTCTCATTAAAAAATTTTGGAAGCTACAGCCTTCAGTAAAATTAATGATCAACAATATTATCGATCGGTATTTAAGAAGTAAAGAACTGCGTTTACTCGCCTGCTGTTTGAAATATTCTCGCTCTTGGTTTTAAAATTCTTGGTTAAAATTATTCATAAAATTATGTGGAGTCAAATATTCTTACAAAATTTCTCTAAAATTGTATTCAAAAAAGGCTTTAATTTATCCCCATCGATTTGTGGGAGGGAGTATAGCAGGTGTTTAATGTATTTTGTGTTGTATGTTCAATTGTTCATTAGTACGAGTAATCGTAGTTATGTAATAGCTAGAGAAAGTTGAATATTCATCGGCCGAGGAAGCATTGTTAAATATGCTTATTGATTGGTTTTATGTATTTTAGATAAATTTTTTTTTTACATATCAATTTTGCACCCTTGAAAAAATCATCGTTGGTAAATGTAAATGATTCAAATTCCACTTAATTGCTTTGAGGGTGATTTTAATCTAATGTATTTTATTATTTACTTGCACGTCCTCCCTTAGTTTCTTACTGTACGAGTATTTGAAATCTATTTGATGTATATCGATTCGTAAGCTTTTAGAGGAACGGATTTCAAATTTTTCAAAATTTTTTTCGTCACATCTCTTTTTAGTTTCTCAAGGATAAAAATGGGAGTTACAGAAAATTTGTTTCTATTTTGTATTCATTGCTTTACAAAAATTCGACATTGCATCTAAAATTTATCTATAATAATACATTTTTTGTTGCGTCAGCTGGAAATTTAGAGCTGTCAAAGAGAATGAAGTACTCGAATCCGAATCTGCTATTGTAGGATGATGGAATGGGTTTGTGTTTAATGATGATTTTGATAATAATTAAAAACATAGTGACTTAGTTATATCAGAAAGAGAATTTTATTAATTTATAATTAAATAAAATTTACAATGTTTCACTCGATAAGTATAAAAAAAGACCTTGGTCTTGAAGAATTATTAAGTTTCTGAAAAATACTTGAGTTATATTTCTGGTTCATGAAAAATCTCAAAGTTAAAAATGAAGTGTTCGTTCTTGTACTGTCGATCTAAAAGTGATTTTGTTACCGAAATGGATTTCCAACGTCTGTTTTGGTTTAGGGGTTTTATCAGATGAAGTATGGTGGCTTCCCATAGAGAGGGGAGTAAGCATGGTTGTCAAAACCTTAATTTACTGGAATTGATTTCTTGAATTTTATTACATTGAGGGCAAGTAGCGTGTCGGAGATTCATGCAAAGTGCTTGTAGATATATGTACTTTTAGGCGAGGGTTAAAATGACTGAAAGGAAGATACTTGATATTCAAACCTAAACTAATTTTTATGCAATGTTTTTCTGTATGTATCTATTTGTATTATTTGAAGAGATAGGAAAAAACGTGGAAAATCAATGGGAGTTCTGGTTAGTTTAGTAGTCGAAAGTATTCACCTGAAAGTGTCAATTTTGGCAGGTCTTAAGGTGTTCATTTAATTGTTTCTAATACGTTTAATATAGAGAGAATTAAAGGTAAGACACAAAATGGTAGGTGCAATGAAGGTATGTGCCAGAGCAACAAGATTATACCGAGAAGTCTTTTGGAAGTCTAAAAACGTGTATAAACATACCTGTAGGAAGTGTAAAGTGTGGCACACAACACTACTGAGAATCAAGAACGTTTAGAATTGGAAAACCTGAGAATCGGAATTGAGTAGGGGAATCGGAAAAGGTATCTATAATCTTTTTTGGCCTCAAATAGCCTGACATTTTTTAAGTATAATTTCTCGTAAAAAGTTTATTTTTAGTGGTTTTTGGTAAATAATCAGTTCTCACAATGGGTTGCAAGTTCCGATATCCGATTCTGTTCTTTTGGGTCTTATTCTTTCTTTCAGATCCGGGTATCCGGTTCTGAACAAATTTTGACGGCACCAATTTACATCATAATTATAGGCTTATCGTTTGTAAGTGAGGGAAAGTCGTTTATGTCGAATTGATAATCGAATGTGGGTAATCTGTCTTCGCTGGCATTGAAAATTGGATAAATATGTAGTTAAAAAATACGTTTGTGAAGTATGAACTCGTGATAGTATCATCGCTGTTGTGCTGCTGTAGGTAGGAACTATTCGCTAGTAGATTGTTGATAAATTTTTGAACGAGATTATGCCTACCGGTCGACGTTTTTTAGTGAACGTTGTTTACCGGACTAATTATTTGTCAGAAGGTAAATATTTTCGTGTCGAATCGACGGATCGCCGCCATCGGCGAGTTAGGATATGATCGGTCGACGGCGGAATAAGAGCATCGTCAGTGCCTGTGCTGTGTCAGCTGTCAACAAGTGGTTCTGGTTTTATGGTGGCGATTTGCAATTATAATAAGCATTTCGTCGTCGTATTCGTATGTCTGGGTACGTCTGGCTGGGCGCCTTCTTCGTCGTATCCAGCGCATTTTTTCCCATATTCCGTAATGAAATTACGAAAAATAAAAACATGAAAAATTACGCAATGATGTAAGGAGTCGGCGAGACCGGAATGAAGGTGCGTCTGTTGCGGAAATCACTAAATTGCGAGTAGTTTCTTCTTTTTGTTTTCGACCATTATCGTACTACTACTTGTATAGTGTAATGTCTACTCTCTTATTATTCGTTCGTTTAGTGATTGCAAAAAACGTTCAGTTGTGATAGTCAAAAAACTGTTTTTTAAGTTTTTCTCAACTCTTGGGAAAATGTTTTTTTTTTTTTTTTTTTTTTTTTCGCAGAAGTTACACGTTAGGCCTTTTTTAATTTTCTTAATTATTTTTATTTTTATTTTTTCATCGATCATTGATTAATATTTAGTAGCGAAATAAGGAGAATCGCTGTGCAATTATTTGATCTAGAATTTCAAAATATGGGGAATTTCGTGATCCAGCGACGAAAATGAATGGAAAAAGAATAGAATGAACCGAATTGTTTTCATAAACGGTTCTCAGAGCTAGGCCCTATCCAGAAGTAGTTTTGAGAACTCTCTCTCTATATCCCTCACCCCCTCTCCTCATGGTTAAAATTGCATTTATAACTTTTTTCCACCTCCTCCTCCTCCTCCTCCTCCTCCTCCTCCTCCTCCTCCTCCTCCTCCTCCTCCTCCTCCTCCTCCTCCTCCTCCTCCTCCTTCTCCTCCTCTTTCTCCTCTTCCTCCTCTTATTTTTAAATTAAAAACGCGAGGCCACTTATTTTTCATACAGGAGCCCCTCGTTTTACAGAAAGTTAATTCTTATTAGGAAGTGAAATTGAAGAGCCTGTTTCTAACGTGGCCAGTTTGCAAAAAAATGTTCGGAAGAAATGTAGAAAAACGAAGTGATTATGATGACCTTCCTCTACTGGTTAATTAGCCTGATTTTGTATTCGAAAATGACGGTAAAAACTTCACATGAGTGGAGAGCTGAAGACAGTCGTTCTGCACTTGTTAAACACTGAATTGTTTGTGGCAGTTACGCATGAGTATCTACTGGTAAAATAAATGTTAGCCGAGTAAACGTGTGTAATATGCATTTAAGTTACTGCCACACATTGCTTTGGAATTAGCTACTTCGTGTTCGCTCAATGTGGCTTAAAAATCGTGAGGTTCATGCACACACATTCCAAAAAAATTTGTTAAAAAAATTATTTTTCCTATCCTCTTTTCCAATTATGTGCATATGATACCCAAAAATTGTCTAAAAATACGTCTGTTAATTTTACCATGTTCTGAAAGATCACTCACTCATTAACTCCAAAACCTTCATCACTGGTGGTGTAAACTCAACAACAATGGTGAAAAAAAAAAACGGATTTGGTGGAAAAAAAAACTATTTCGGTGCACTGTCATAAAATGTCTTTTTTTTATCGCTACCTATTTATAAAATTTTGAAGTTCATGGATTTCTTTTTTTCCAGTTTGGATGCATGACTTTTTGCTGATTCTAATATTGATTTTTAATCAGCAGCAATTACTTTTTTTTCTTATAATCTTGGGGAGTGTGTAATTTCCATGGTAAATAGAATAGCGAGGTAGCTGTGATGATCTGTTTTTGAATAACCATAACGTTTACTAATGTAAGAGAGATATTCTTATAAGTTTACTCTTTTACTCAACTATCTGTAGATTGTAGAATATATAACTACACAATCACATTTTCTTTTTTTTTTTTAATTTAGCTAGACCATGTTTGAAAGTATAAATGTATCTTATCTTAATTGCTACCCCACTTGTGGACTTTAAATTAATTTTGGATGCTTAAAGTTTTTTCTAGTTTGTTGGGTTATTTAGGTATCTACTTACTACGAAATTGCTGCAGCACTTACTCAGAAATGCCATTTTTGCAATTAGGCCACTTTGGAAACAAGCTCTTCGATGGCTATGGCATAAGTGCGATCTAATTGAAAGTTTACTAAAAAGTTTGAGGATCACACATTTGAAAAATTCACAAAAATATATTTAGTAGAATGAACAAAATTCATCCAAAAAACCGACTTTTTATAATTCACACTTGCGCTAGGCCATGTGCGAAGGCACCTGCTGCACAGTGCACACCCCGCCCGCCCATTTTTTCACTGTACATATAAATTCTTCAAAAGAACTCTCAGTTCACTGACCGATCTTTACTTTCGCACTTTCTCTGTTTTTCACGAGATTTCTTTCTTACGTGGCTTAAATAAAATTTTTCCTTTCGTACTCACGTCTCGGCGAACAGACGAATTAAAATTGAAAACGTTTTTATAAACTTAATAAAAAATACATTGTTTTTTTTTTTTGTGTTAAACAAAAAACTTGGGGGTCACGTTGAGGTTGAGAACACCTCGGCGGCGTAAAAGAAACAAATCTGGAGAATGGTTTTTAGGGTTTTTAGGTGTTGCATGGTGCGCGATTAGGCGATATACATATATGTATGATATGAAATGAATGTAAAAGGAATGTAATATGTGAAGAAAAGGATACTGGAGAATTGAGGAGAACGAAGAAGAGTGGATGGAAATGAAGAAGAGGGATGAACGTGAGAAGAGAAGAAGCGGTCGGAGAAGTGGAACGGAGGAAAGGCGCGTAGCGATTCGGAGGACGTGTAAGGGAAGAGTCGGAGAGAGGGTCGAATAAAAAAAAAAAAAAGGAGAAAAAATGTTGAAAAGTTGGGATAGAAAGGACGACGGTAAGCTTAATGAGGATAATACGGTTAAAGCGGGTAAACAGTAACAACAGTAAAAAAAAAAAAAAAAAAAAGGTAGGGGTGGACGGATAGCAACGCCGTGAGAACATCCCTTATAGAATTCTCCCAGGGGTTGTACCCTTTTTACCGCGCGCTTGTACCTTCGTTGACTTTGTTGTCGCCGTTGTTGTTATTTTTGTTGTTGTTGTTGTTGTTGTTGTTACTGTTACTGTTACTGCTGCTGCTGCTGCCACATCGACGCTGGCCAAATTGTTCCAAAATAGAGAGAAAGACGAAAAAAAAAGCCACGTAGAGGGCAGCAGCGGTATTCTATTCGACAACCAAATTACCTACATATAGAATCGTCGATCGAATAACAAATTAATATCGAAATCGAATCGAATATCGGTTCGACTATTGTAATGGGGTTTTCATAGAATCTGAAACTTATACAAACCTTAGCCGGACGCCAGGTTCAGAGATGTGGTGATTCGCGGTAAGCAAAATTGCCTTGTCTTGCCCTTTTTTTTAGACAAAGAACGCGAAACCTGAGAAAATGAAACTATGAGCAGAAAATATTAGTAAGCACGATAAATTTGCGATATTTAATGCTTACTGTTTTTTCTCTATTTTATTATTATCATTGCAGGAGTTTGTGGTGAGTTAATTAATCCTTTTTGTGCAAATTGGTATCTCTTAAGCCTCAAAAATTTGTTTGAAAAACTATTTTAATTCGTTCCAAGTGTTACATAAAATTTTCTCTGAAGTCATGAACGCTACAAAAAATTTGACTAACCAACCCGTTCTGAGTTATGGGTGCCCATTGAGTGGTTCAATCCAAAAATAAACTATAAATTTGAACTCAACGCGTCAAAAAACGTATCAGACGATTTATCACTAAATTTTTTAAGAAAAAATATCCTAAAACTTCACTTCTCAAAGTTGGGAATCCTATAATTGAAAAAATGGAAATATCCAAATGATGAATATACGTTTGATGATTCAAATCAAAGTAGAAGACAAGAATTGTTTTTTCTTCAGTTTGAAATTAAAGAATTCTAAAGGAGTGAAATTTCGCTAGAAAACTCAGTTTGCCAGTTTTTATTTAGAATATTAAAAAAATAAAATATAAAAAATATGAAACTCAAATTAATGCAATGGAGAAAAAGCGCTCTTAACCTCCTGTGCCGTAAATAAGAAAAAGTTACTTCAAGCAACACAGTCGACTTGCTTTTCTCAAGCAATTTTTTATTTTTGTTTTTCATTTTTCTCGTAAGCTACTAAACCAATAGGCACCAAACTTCTACCAAATTTGCACTCGCATAACGACGATCTATCGTGAAAATAACAATCAGATCTTTTTCGTAGTTTCATCAAAATCTAGGAAAAACATATTTTCCAGGAATTTTTCATGTTCCAGTTTTCTTGGAAATTACTGAAATAATAGGCGCCAAACTCCTATCAAACTTGGTCCTATTTGATAACTATTTTTCTTAAAAATTTTAGCCCTATCCCTTTCGTATTTTTCTCAAAACCGAACCCGAATTCTTTTCCAGTTTTCTAGGAAACTACCTAATGAATATGCGCCAAACAACTTTCAGACTTGGGCATGTGTGAGGAAAATCTATCGTGAAAATTACCCCCGATCCCGTTTGTAATTTCCTTAAAATCTCGGAAAAGCCAGATTTTTTTCTTTTTCAGTTACCTCCGAAACTACCGAACAAATATACAACGAACTATTAGACTTTTTCTAACATAGGAGAATTGTCGTGAAAATTTCAACACTATTATCCCTATTGTAGTTCCTTCAAAATTCTGAAAAAACGACTTTTCGAGGAATTTTTTGTTTCAATTCTCGTATGCCATAATTGGTGCTTTTTGCTAATTTTGTCGTTCCATACGGTTTCGGTTTAGTTTGGTGACGTTTGGTACCTCACAACTATACCAGCCTGGGTGGAAAACTTCGGTTGGATAGCCAGTTCAGTAAATCCAAGCGATTCGCATGCGAAGCCCAACATAGTGATATTCCTAAACTGTATGTCATTTGAAATCTTGAAACGTTCTATGTGCGTCGTGCACCCCTATATCGAACAATAATGGCCAGAAAATCACACCCTTATGATTGTCGAGACTATTGTTTTCCGGGCAAATGAGGAACGAATTGAAATACGAGAGTTCCTTTCAATTTTCCGCAGACGAACGATAAAACACTCTTTAGTTATAATTTTGCAAGAGTTGGGTGACGGTGTACAATATTTATAAACAAAATTCAATGAGCGTGTGCATTAAAGTGTATGTTCGTTTTTTAGTAGAAATAAATTCGATTGAAAACAACATTTTCAATACGTAGCATAAGTATTGTTTGAAATTTCGAACTTGGCTTTTGTAAATGTGTGCGTGGCAAAGATAATTAAAAAATGTATAATTTAAAAAAAAAAAGATATCTTAACAACTAGCCATGTATCTATGAAACCCGCTCACATATTTACTTGTTCTCAGGTTATATGGCTCACGGTATTATAATTATGTAGTAAATTAGTGATGGAAACTTTTCATGAAAAGTATTTTTGTAGAACGAAAAGTGATAAAGTATTATCATGTGGAATATCTTAGAAAAGCACTTGTTGAGAGCATTTTAATTCTAATGAGCAATAAAAAATGAAAAATTTTCTTGAAAATTCAACTTTTATTTTTGAAATAATCTTATAGGTATTAGTTTTGTGTTATTTCAACGGTATTTCACATGGCAAAAAAATGGGGACATAAAAACTTTTAGGGAAGCCATTTCGTTAATTTTCAAGTCACATCTATTTTTCATTGGAATGTATTGTCAACATAGCGGAGTAACCTCTCCTAAAAGTTTTTAGGTTTTCTCTTTTTTTTTTTTGTCATTTCAAATACAGCTCGTATTGTGATAAAGCATAAGAGTTGAGTCGGTAGTCATAGAACTTAAGCTGTTGATAACACTTGGCCGAAGGGAGGGCCACTAGTAATTTAAAGTGTACACCGAACTTGTCAACGAAAAAAAGCCGCGTTTTAATCGATACTCCAAACATATTTTGCGAGTTGAAAAATCCTTGAAAAATTAGTCTGTGAAACGTTTTAATTTCCGTTTCATTTCAACAACTTTTCATTTCACAACTTTTCACTGCCCATCACTGGTTATATGTGCCTGATATTGTGCTAGAGCTTTTCAAATTTTCAGTGTATATTAAAAGCTTTCTGCGCCGAACTTAATAATATTCCTAATTTTTAAAATGCGAATAGAAAACTCACATGGTTACACATTCGCGTTACCTCGGCGCCTAAAACTATCCCTTTGAATTTTTTATGAGAGGAAATTTCACTCTCTGTTATGTTTAACCTTCAAACCATGTTTACCGAAACTACGTATTTTATAGGGAGTGGGTAACGAATTTAGTTTTTTTCATTTCCAGATCTAATGAATTTTGTTCCGCCCATAACTTCTTATCTGTGATCGAATTTTCCTAGAAATTACACCACTTACGTTCGTCACAATATGGAGAGGAGGTAGAGTGACAGAGGGCTTTGAATTTTCTATATCCTTTAAGCGAAGAGATTCAATTGAAAAGTATAATTTTTATAACCTGTGAAAAACAATCAGTGAATATTGGCACTTTCGACTATTTAGAATCCTTCATTCCCTGTAATTTTTATATATATTTTAATTAATAATTTAATCTAATTGTTGATTAATAAAGAATAAATTTCTACGATAAAGTAGGTTCTTAAAATGTAACAAACTAATATTTCTGTTGGTCTACAATACTGCGTTTGTTTTTCCAGCAGATAGTGAAAAAAAAAACGCGATTAATTTTTAACCGACCTAAAAAAATGGAGGAAGTATCAATTCGATCCGTACATAAGTGTGTTTTTTTTTCATGTTTGTTCTAGCATAACTTCGCAATCTGGCCAACCGTTTTGATGAACTTCTTTTCAAATGATAGAGGATGATCCCATGGTGGTTACATTGAATTTTTTTTCAAATCGATGAAATAGTTGCTGAGTTATCTTCAATTATTATTGAGTCAGCTCGTATGCAGTTAGGCTATTGTACATATACTATGTTTGCATTAGTTGTTAGAGGTTGGATAATCCCTGGAGTTTTTGAAAATGATAATTTCAAATGTGGTATCATTTTTTTCCGTCAGATCTTATTCAGTCTCCTGTGGGTCAACATAATATTGAATTTTAGATACTTATTGCGAATTTCCTAGCTGTTATTTGCGGTATAGCTCGACAATAGGTTCAGCAGCTCCGTGCACAAAAACGACTGAGCCTACGAAACGTGTATAAAATATGACTTGTAGGAACATGAAATGAATTTATTTCTGTATGAACCTATCTTTTATTACCATAGAATTAAAAGGAAAGAAACTATGGGTGAAAAGCTGATTCTTGGAATTAAATAGTATTAAGAGTTTTGTTCTTATATTTTCACTTGCTAGCAACTCTAACTCATAATTAGTTCGGTGTCTGTAAAATTTAACGACAGAAATGAATTTGTCGTGGAGGGCTAGTTTTATTTTACAATAGCAGTTTAAACCAAGTTTAGAGTTTAAACCGCATTCACCGGTAAAATATCGTTTCACAGTCCGTTGAACCAAGTTGAATCATGTCGAACCACAGTTCAACTGTATCATTGGATTTTGTTGAGTTAACTAATGGTTCAAGTTTTTCATTGGCTGTTTTATTACGAAATTTTTGTTTATTGATCAACTGAAAATTTATATGGTTCCTAAATACTTATGCAATTTTTAGATATTGATAAAATATTATGATGTTATCAGTTACCTATTTATTTATTTTATTTTGCATGTTAATGTCACAAATTAAATATCCATCAATGAAAGGTTAATATTATGTGAAACCCAGCAAAAGTTGAAGAAAATATCGTTTTAGTTGAACCATAACTGATGAGTAATTGTAAAACTAAACCAACTTTGAACCATGGATCAAGGTTCAGTTGAACCAGAGTTTAAACCTCTGTTGTAAAATTAGGCCTAACAAAACGGTGGTGTCGTCGCTGAAAATTGTTTTCTATCATTATTGATTTTCGAAATAATTTGAATCAATAAACATATATACGTATATACTAGAGAGAACCCATTGCTGCAAATCAGCAATAATTCACACAGATCTACATAAATGGGTCGGAGTTACCAATTAACCAGATACCTTGATATAATATAATGAAAAAAAAAAGATTTTAAATTAAACTCAAATATTCGCATAGCCAAATATATTTGTAAAACTGGTCACATGATAGTGTGTACAGAAGTGGCTCATATATATACTTTTTTTTTTCTATCTAATGCGGTACTAGTCGCTATTTTTGTCTAATAATCACAAAATTTGATATATGCATTCGGATATAAGCATGGAAACACCCTATTATTTTTGGTGCAGATTGACCTTGTCCATTAGAGGCAATTATCTTGAATTTTTTGCTGTTTAATGGCTCTAAAATGTAGCAAAAGTGTGGAAATTTGAAACAGACATTGATTTGAAACTATTCTAATATTTTTCAAAATTTAGTAGTGATTGGCTTTATAGTTCATACTTTGAGGCTGCTGGGGGGCTGATATTTGATGTTAACTCAGTCAAGGTCGCAATTTTTGTCTAATAGTTACAAATGTGATATGAACATTACTTCTAATAAAGAGACCAGTCCTACAAATTTTAGTGCCTATTGCTCAATTTCTCCCTAAGTTATTGGTAATTTTGTCTTTTTTTCAAGATTTTTGCCTTCTGATATATTACTAGTACAGAAAAACCCATTTATCAAACTTGATCGAGAAAAACTCTCCTTTTAGCACAAAAAATGATGTTAGCTTCAATAAGTAAATTTTTTGACCATCGCGGGGCCCACTAGCCCTACCAATATTTGAATGCAAACTGATGGATTCATAGCTGATCACGCTTAACCAATTTCGCTACGTGTTTTTTTAAGATAAGAGCATATTTTTTCCCCTTTCAATTGTTTCATTTATTCTATCCAGTTTTTCAATATTCTTCCTAGTTTGAGGACAAAAATTTATTAAAAATTGCCTCATAAAAGAGTGAAGGATGGATTTCATTACAGAAGAAAACTAGATATCCAATGACACTATTTTCCCATTTTTAAGTAATTTTGTTTAATGTACCTTTATATACTGGGTGATTCAGTTTAACACGCATCATAGGAAAATCCCCTATGGTGCGTGTTAAAATGACTCACACAGGTTAAATGATACAGATGAGGTGAAAATAAATGCACCATCGAGAAAATAATGGAAATAAACATCGTTATCGATGGATGTAATTAGAAGACAAAATCAAAGAAATTTATTGCTAATTAGAAAATAAAATACAATATTACAATTACTGTTTGAAAATGTAATTAGATTTTTATAAAATTTATTAAAATTTAACTATTTTTAACAAGAGTTTTAAATATTGAAATAATCTTAAAAAATCTTAATAAATTAATTTTATCCGTTTATTTTGGAAGCCAAATGGTGCATTTATTTTCACCTCAACTGTATCATTTAATCCGTGTGTCATTTTAACCTGTGGTGGTGTTAAACTGAATCACCTGGTATACAGTGTAACTATACATATAGGTAAGTACGTATTATGATGTATGTATCGCCTAAATTTTTGTTTCACAGTTTTGAGAAAACTACAGAAAGCATTGAGCTGAAATTTTTACAAATATTAGTTCTTGTATAGGACCAAGTTTGATAGGATTTTGAAGCCTATATTGATTTAGTAGTTTTCAAGAAAACAGGAAAAGAATAAATTGCAAAAGTTTATGGAAAATTGATTTTCAACGATTTTGAAAAAACAATAAAAGGAGTTAGTCTAGGCTCAGATTTTCATGAAAAATAGTTTTTATACAGTACGAGGTTTAATAAGAGTTTAGTTCTTATTAGTTTCGTAGTTTCCGATAGGACTAGAAACGAAAAAACTAGAGGAGTGCACCTTTCACTTGGCTTTTTTTTTTTTTATAAAATTTTTGGCTTGTGTGAATATCTATTTTTAGATAGTTACTACCAAGTTTCGTTTCAAAAGCTTTTTCTGAGAGCGATAATTGATTTTGATAGTTTCAGTTTTGAACCTGTTTTTTTTAGAGTGAGTTCCAAATTCTGTTTGATGATTTTTATGTCAGTCTCAGTTTAGAAAAGAGAAAACTCGAGAAATTGCGAGAGTTTTTGATTAAATATTAATTCGCAGCATTACCTATTCCAATATGCTACAAAATTGGTCAAGATAATTGGCCCCACCCGTGGTTTTTCGATAATTTTGAATATGTTTGTTGGATAAACCTACTTTTTTCTGCGATGCTTGTTACCCTAGAGTTTTTGAAATATTAATTTTAAATTGGTTAGCACCCATAAAAAATTGATTTCAAGCTAGGGGCCGCGCTAAATGGGCTCAACAAACTTCCGTAGGCCAATTTGTAAAAATTGAATTTTTTTTGTGATCTTTCACACGATCACTTTGCGTGTTTTTTTTTTTGAATTTTTTTTGTTTTAAGTAAATGAGGCTTCACCCTTTTATGCCAGCTATATGCTTAATTTTATAAAAGATAATACGACATTTAAAGGTGTGAGGGAAACTGAGGTACCAATTAATTAGGTGTGAGAAAAATGAATTAAGGCGTGAAAAAAAGTAAGAGTTCTGAAATTGGCTACTTTCATCACGCCATACATTTCTCAAAAATGGCCTAGCGGATTTCGTGCACATGTTGCGAAATAGCTCTTTCACTAACCTCCCTCTGAAAATTGCCATTAATTTCAGATGAAATTAATCTGAATCTGTTGTGTAGTTTTTCAGTAAAACGTGAACACGTTTTTACCGTCATTTTATTTATATAGAAGATACAGTGAGGCTCTCAGGGAGGAACGGGGAAAGGAATATGTCCATTTTAGGGCTTTAGGTGTATTGTTGACGCGGATTTGTGTTTCTACCTGGGTATCCAGTACTAAATGACCGAAGGTTTCAGAACACAAAAAAATACCTTTGCAGTATTTTTCGCTGGCATCGCTTGTTTTCTTAATTTAAAACTTTCCAGAAGTATTCTGCAGCCAGCACTGAGAGAACCCGTTAACTTATTCTCTATGGGTCCGAAATTTCTAACTATCGATTTGTTCTTTTCGGTGCAGATTTTAAATTTAGCATAATTCTTATCATTTGACCACTGTGGAATACCTTGTCGTGAGAGATATTCTCACCAGAAGGAAATTCTACAGAATTTAGGCATGTTCAACCACTTTGTACATAAGTACGGGTAAGTCAAAACCAAGGAGAACACTGGCAATTTTAGAGCCGGTTTGGGTGGTTCATATAGGGCTTATTTGCACGCACACAAACATGGCTGGCCAGTTCATGTACAAATTGTGACATCATCTTATTGTGTCACGATTTGGTACTCGTACATTACCTGCAAGTACGTACAGGTAATTACGATCGAACGTATTTTGTGTGTTTAACGTCACAAGGATGATTGTTTGCCTGCCCTTTGGGGCGGCAACTGTTGTTGAGGGGTCCGAGCCCCTAAACCTCATACGAGAGAGTCCTCACAGCTACTCCCCCCAGTTTTTGCGCCGCAAAAATGATCGAAATGCGCAAGGCCTGGGGGGACATGCGGGTTTAACGCCATTTTTGATCGGCCTCCCACTTTCCCAGGGTGCTACCTACTGCAGCCCCGACACACTCGTAAGATTCCTTACGAGCCTGTGCTCGGGTCAAGTAGTTTGCCCGGCTGTCCTCTCCCCTACACCTCGGTGGTCGGTTTTTGGTGTAGGCGTAGGGGTGACAATGGGAGTGAGGGGGCAGTGGACGTTTAAACTGAGGCTGCCTAAGCATCGGAGAGTTTGAATTCCCCGCTGCCAAGGCAGCCATCTTCGCCTTTTTGTTGGCTGCCCTCTCCGCCATAAATAGGAACCTCATTGGTTCCCTGGTCTCCGTTGGCTTTGGCTCTGGCATTGGGGGTTCCATCGTCAGAGTTGGTTCCAGTGGAGTCCGGGGAGGAGAGATGATAGGTGGAAGCGGAGTTGTCATCTCCACAAGAACATTCTCCACGGCTGGTGCCATGTCCATCAGTAGTTCCTCCTCAATTTGATCAAGTTCCGACTTCTGTTCCGGAGTTTGCCCAGTATTCTTGGCGACTTCTGGAACTTTTGGGTTCTTGGTTGTGTTGAGGAAGATTTGGGTTGGTAGTGACATTGGAATAGGTAAGCAAGAAAACAGAGATCCAAAAATATCGTTTAGAAAACACATCTGAGATCTAAGACAGTTCTAAAACGGGTGAATTTACTGCTGTTTTCGATTTACCATTACAGTTCTGTTTCATTATTTTCACATCTTCTTATCAGCATGTAGAGGGGATAGCGCTTAAAATTCTTGGCCAAATGCAAGTTTTCCGGTTAAGTTCTGATCGGTTTAAGCAAAGGAAAGCCTGAAATAAACTTTTAGAATATATTATTCAAATTTTATTACAAAGGAATCTCCGCTTGTGACATCACAAGGTTGAGATTGTCTTTGTATTTAACGGTAAACGTACATTGCGATGTTTATTTTCGTATCACACGTGGATTTGTTTATTCCTGTTGTTTTCTTTTTGTTGGCATTCCTCGTTTGCTTATCTCCGGAGTTTCTTTTGTCTCACAGAGTTCCGATTTTTGTCACATATTTTTTAGCAGATTTCAACTTACGTAGCGGATATTACTTTTTTGGGAGTAAATTTTATTTTCTTCGCATCAACCTCTTAGACATGCGAGAAGGGTGGGAATTTTTGCATTTTTTACTGCCTAGGGGCTTGCCTCTTTTTTGTGGGCATATGGGGGCCTCAGGATCGAATGTTTTGGTAATGACATCGTCTGAAAACTTCACGGACTTTTTATTTATTGGTGTTTTCTCTAATTGTGAATTTTTTATTTCACATTTTTCGACGGATTCTTCTATGTTTGTTGGTGAATCCGTCTGGATATTTTCTATGTTTTCTCTTGGTATCCTCTTTATTCTTTTATCGTAGTTTACCATGTATGCAGGCTTCAATCTGTCGATTGAAATTGTTCGAGGTTCACCTGCAATGACTATCACAATGTTTTTCTTATCCCGTGATACTACTTTGTAGGGACCAGCGTATGGTTTCTCCAGCGCAGATCTCATTTTTTTGTCTCTAACAAATACATGTGAGTTATTGGCCAAGTGTTTCGAGATGTAAATCTTGGGCTGGCCATGGCAAGCTGCCTGTTCTAAAAAATTGTTGGCATCATTTCTTATATTTTGTACCATAATTTCGGGGCTAACTTCCTTCGATTTTGTGAAGAAGTCCCCTGGAAGGCG
Source organism: Ericerus pela (assembly GCA_011428145.1). NCBI lineage: Eukaryota > Metazoa > Arthropoda > Insecta > Hemiptera > Coccidae > Ericerus > Ericerus pela. The sequence continues at coordinate 540,037 of WOFM01000556.1, forward strand.
TAGCTCTTTGCCAAACCCTAATTGCGCTGCAGAATGACCTGTATCCGTTTGTAGGGCAGATCGAAGGCCTAAGAGGATGGTAGGGAGTACGTCTACCCATCTCTTGGTATCATGAGACATGATAGAGTCTTTAAGAGCTCTATGCCATCTCTCAATTTTTCCATTGGCTTGAGGATGGTAAGCTGTGGTATGACTGTGTTGAACACCAAGCTTATTAGACAGCTCTTTAAAGAGCGAGCTCTCAAATTGGCGACCTTGGTCTGTAATTATGACTTCTGGTACGCCATACCTGGCAATCTAGGTATTGTATAACCTTGCAGCTACTGTAGGAGCTGTCATCTCATGTAGAGGGATTGCTTCTGGCCATCGTGTTGCCCTGTCTATTATCGTTAACAGGTATCTGTGTCCTTGAGATGGTGGCAATGGGCCTACCAAGTCCATATGTACTGTTTTAAACCACTCTGTTTGTTTGAAGGATTTGAGGGGCGAGCAAGTGTGTCTTACAACTTTGGATTCTTGACAGTTCAGGCAACTGCGAGCCCATTTGTTGCAGTCAGACTTTATTCGTGGCCATAAAAACCTTGCCAAAATTAAATTAGCACTACATTTTGGCCCAGCATGTGACAGATTATGTACATTGTTGAAAGCCAACCTGCGATATTTTACCGGTAGAAATGGCCTATTCTTACCTGTACTGACGTCACATGTTAATAAGACATCAGTACCAGGAATTTTTCACTGTCTCAATTTGAGAGTAGTATCATTGTTTGATAACAACTCTTGCAATTCTGCATCCTTAAGCTGTGCTTTAGCTATTTCAGCATAAGGCAATTGGACAGGAGCCAAGATAGCTTCGATTCTACTCAAGGCATCAGCTGGAGTGTTAAGTTCTCCACTTATATACTGGATGTCGGTAGTCAATTGACCAATGTAGTCAAATTGTCGTGCTCTTCTCGGCGATGCAGGTTCTGCTTTTTGTGTGAAGGCATATGTTAGGGGTATATGGTCAGTATACACAGAAAAACATCTACCCTCTAATTGGTGCCTGAAATGCTTCAACGCAGCAAAAATTCCGAGCAATTCCCTATCGTATGTGCTATAGTTCTTTTCTGTTTTTGAGAGCTTCCTCGAGAAGAAAGCTAGTGGTAACTTCTTGTTGTCTTTATCCAATTGGTACAGGGTTGCACCAATAGCAAAATCAGATGCATCGGTACATACACATAATGGCAGACTTTCGTCTGGATGAGCCAATAGAGTTGCATTTGCCAGTGTATCTTTGATTTTCTCAAAGGCCTGTTCGGCTTCTTCATTCCATTTGAGTGGAGTCTTATCTTTCTTTTTACTTGTCTTAATTAGTGCAAACAGCTTACTTTGTTCGGCTGCTGCATTCTTCATGCAACGTCTATAGAAGTTCACTATCCCCAAGAAACGCCTGAGTTCAGCAACATTTTAGGGTTTCGGGAAGTTCAGTATTGGCTCTACTTTGGTCTTCAAGGGGGAAATGCCTTCGGTCGAGACTTTGTAGCCGAGGAAGTCAATTTTGGTCTGTGCATATAAGCTTTTGCCTACGTTGATAGTAAGCCTGGCAGCGTGTATACGTTGTACGACGGCTCTTACATTCTCCTCGTGCTTTTGCTCACTGCCTTCAGAGCAAATGCGGATATCATCCAAGTATGCATATGCAAACGGCAATCCCCTAAACAGTCCATTGATAAATCTTTGGAAAGTTTGTGCTGAGTTGCGAAGTCCAAACGGCATTCGAAGGTATTCAAATAGTCCAAAGGGGGTTATAACCGCTGTCTTTGGTACATCCTGGTCAGCCATAGGAATTTGGTGGAATGCCCAGTTGATGTCTATTTTGGTGAACATCGTTTTACCCTTCATATTCGCATTGAAGTCCATTATATTGGGGACTGGGTAGTGATCAGGAACTGTTTTGGCATTTAAGGCCCCGTAGTCTCCAACAATTCGCCACTCTCCACTTGCTTTCTGATGACATGTGTATTCCACAGAACTACTTCCTTCCTTGCTGGTTGAAAACACTGGCTCCTGTGTTTGTAGGACAGGTGTTTTTGGGTCTGAACTTTGGCTTAAAGTTCAACCACTTCTCAACATTTTTACTGCTAATTGATCTTTGTTTATTGCAGCTCCCAGTCATGCTAATTCTGGGTGTTGAGGGCCTTCTTCCAGATTTGGTAAATTCTTAGAGTGTCGAGTCGAAGTCGGGGGAGTTGGGGGATGAGTCCAACCTTCTTCCTCCAGGTCTACTGTCTGGTTTTTCCTTGTTTATATATTTTAAGGAGAGGGGTATGAATTCCCACTTCAGCAGACTCTACTTCAACTACCTAAAAGGTGTCTTAGTCTGCAAAAAAAATTTTTTTTATTTGTTGAGCAAGCGAGTTTCTTGCCAGCACACAGCACAAAATTTTTGTAAAAGCACAACGCGCCTAAGGACACCTCACAACGTAGCCAAAAATCACGTTGGGGTCACCACTGTGGAATACCTTGTCGTGAGAGATATTCTCACCAGAAGGAAATTTTACAGAATTTAAGTGTGTTCAACCACTTCGTACATAAGTACGGGTAAGCCAAAACCAAGGCAAACACTGGCGATTTTAGAGCCAGTTTGGGTGGTTTATATACGGCTTATCTGCACGCACACAAACACACGTACGTAAGATAATACGTACGTTGGTTAGAACGGCCAGGTCACATCATCCCCTATCGAGATAAGAGATGGCTGGCCAGCTCGTGTACGAATTGTGACATCATCTTATTGTGTCACGATTCGGTACTCGTACATTACCTGCAAGTACGTACAGGTAATTACGATCGAACGTATTTTGTGACAATTATTTGCCTGCCCTTTGGGGCGGCGACTGTCGTCAAGGGGTCCGAGCCCCTATACCTCATATGGGAGAGTCCCCACAACCACTTTCAAACTCTAATTGTGAAATTGAAAAAACTAGGAGGAAAATCTATAATTGTATCACAACTGCAATTTGAAATTGTCTGTGAATTTTCAAATTTTTTGTGCATAAGAAATGCGAACAAAATTTAAATTCTTCTCTTTGTCACTGTTTAAAGATTGCAATATGTTCTGGTTCCTCAAAGTTGAAGGTAGGCCTAGACATACCATAACTAAACTTCCTTTACATATTTTGGTATAAATTTTAATTCCTTTTTTGAATAAAGTACGTTGTTCTCTAAAATTGGGTAAGCAATAGTTTTTTCATTTTTTACTTTGGTACCTATGTACTTATTAATAATTTTCAAGTGTACCTACACAAAGAAAGTTGAAGGGGCAAGTTTTCGAGAATAGAAAATGTTCGAGATTTTCATGCTCCTAAATAAGTGAAGTTAATGTGGTTGCCCTTCTCATATGACTCGATGAAATTTGCCCGTTGCACGTCCACTTTTCTCCTCGTTCCTTGGAACGTACCGCCGAAGCGATAGCCGCCATTATTAACTTTGGCTGATTTTCTTTGTTGTGTTGCAGACTAGGATCACCGGTCCACCATCATGGATGCGGCATCAATGGTGACATGAACGGCGCCGCTTGTCCGCCCCACACTAATAACGCGTCCGATTCGACCGCCAACGTCGGCCATTACCACGCCGGATCGTCGGCGACGTCCCTCTCAGCGGCGCAGTACCATCATCATTCGGCGGCCGGAACGCAGCAAGCCGCAGCCGCCGCCGCTGGTGCCAGCTGCACGCCTCAGCAATCGCAACAATCGACGGGGCCGCCACAGTCGCTTTCGTCGCAGCCTGGCGCTTACCACCATCCGCATTCCGCCCATCCGCATTCGGCCCATCCGCACCATTCAGGACCGGCGCCGGTGGCCGCCGCGACCGCAGCGATGGTCGCCGCCGCAGCGACCGCCACCGCAACTGCCACTGCCACCGCTACCGCCAGCGTCGTAGCCCTGCAAGATAATCCGCATTTCGCACCGCAGGTAGGCCCCCCTCCTTACGTTTCTCTTTCGGCCTTTCCATCCGTCTGGCCGGTCGGCCGTTCGATCGTCTTTTTATTCGTATACCTATGCCGGATACCCACACCCAGGCAGAGTGCATGGGGTCGTCATCTTTATCGAACCAAAAAATGAACGAATGCAGTCGTGAGTGTTGCAATTGTTGTGTTGTTGGGGCAACTGTTTGAGCATCGGGGAGTGGGGAGCGGACGGCTGAATATTAGTCGTAACCGATGAGCACATTTCGTCCGCGTTTGCCGGACACACATTTTAAATTTTTCAAACCGAGTAGTTGAACTAATTTGTGCAGTTCCTCGTCGTCGATTTTGGAGGTGTCGTAGTGGACTTCGTCGTCGTCGTCGTCGTCGTCGTTGTCGTCATCGTCGTCATCGTTGTTATTGTTGTGCTGCTGTTGTTGTGCCGGTTGCTGTCGCCACCGCTGCCGTCGCTGCTGTTGCCATCCTCTGCTCGGCGACGATTCGTTCGCCGACTTTGGCAATCGCTGCTCGTCCGCGTCAGTCGAGTGCTCGCTGCCCGGTGCGTTCTTGTCGCGTGCGGCGGCGGCCGCATCATTAACGTTATTGACGTCGCGATCGTTGCTTCCCGACGCCGATTCCGGCTCTTCTGTTGGTGCTGCTGCTGACGCCGTCGACGATAACGACGGCGATAACTGTGTCGATGACGGTGACGACGACGACGGAGGAGCGGATGTGGACGTCGCCGCCGTCGGTGACGTCAACGTCGAGGTCACTTTTTCACATTCGTCTTTGTCATCCATGGCAGCTGCTGTGCACCAGAAAAGTTGTCGTGTGTTCTTCTCCCTTTAGAGAAGATTGGCTGTTGCCTCATCGTTTCTTTCGGGAATTCGGGAATTCTTAATGCACGTTTTCATCTAACATTATTCGTTCCATAGAAACGACAGAATAAAAAGAGGAAAATAAGCCCTTTAGTCAGTCAGTTGCGTGTCGTACAAACTGCCACAAAGTTATGGCCAGTAGTCTCTGGTTGACTGCGAAGGAGAAAAAACACACTTCTCTGCTCGTTTCGTTGGATGATTCCACGGCGTAGCGAAATGAAGACTCTCGAGACTGGATTTTAGTCATTTAGTTGATGAATACTTGTTTGTGAGCTATTGCCCAATATTGAGAGAAGACGTTACAAGTTTTTATTCACTTTCCTCCAAAACGAGGTATCAAAATTGATCTCGCGAAAGGATTTTTGATGAAGACGTTGAAAATTATCCGTTTCATTACAAAAGAAAACTATTGATCATGGAGTGTTCACTTAGCACTTACTTTCGTTTTTTATTTTTAGTTGCAAGCACCATTCCAACAATAGTGAGCGCTGCATGCGTTGGTAAATAAACAATATGCATATCTGAATCACTTACGTACGTCTTATCAATTTTGGTGGTATAGTGGTCAAGTATTGGACGAGCAATCGGGAGACGCGGGTTCGAATCTCGACATTTCTGAAAGTTTTTCAAAAATATAAAGCCGACTTAATGCTAGAATTCTTATTAAAAAAAAATACATATTTTTGGTACTTTTGGCTTTTTATGTGATGATCGATTGCTCAAGTGCTGGTATTAGCTTAAATTATCATTTATTTATCAGAACCTGTATTCCGTCATAAATGGTCCTACACAGCTCTATCCCAAGTAAAATCGTTTGAAGATACCAAGGTTAAATTGAGCCAAAAGACAGGCATGTAGCAAATCCATTATATTTAGAAAGAAGTGCTATAAAGACGATGTGGATGACAGCAAGCGTCCTCTAGTATTTGAAAAACTTTGTTGAGTGTCACCCACAGGGTTTTGTTGAGGCTCTTGTCCTTAACAAGTAGTTCCGATTGCGCAGCTATGCAACTAAATCAAGCCCGATTTTGTGTGGCTATGCACAATTACAAATTCACTCAAGTCTTTTGATTGATTGGTTACTGAAACACGTGTGTAGTTTCACCAAAAAGTGAAAACTGCATACACTACTCCCTCAGTTCGTGCTTGTCTTTCCTTTCATTCCCACTGCGTATTGATGAAATTGTAACGCCAAAAAATAGGTGTTGGTTCTGAATTTGTTTCCTATTTTTGACGTTGACACTTTACTAAATATTTATTTATGGAAAACCACAAATAAGTATTTACGATCAATAAAAATAAACTTTATAATTAAAATTGAGTTTCCTAGGTATCCACACACTATGGTGGACCTTAACTAAGTTTGAATAAATTAGGCTTCAATTAAATTTCAACAGGATACTTTTCATAAAAAAAAATATAATATTTTTCAATTACAACACATTAATAGATAAATTGAACATTAGAAGTTATTAAAATTGAATAAAATAAATGAAATGAACGAAATTAAAGAATTGAACAAAAGATAATAGAATTGAACATTTTGTTCTTCATAGTTAGAGTTTTTATAATTTTGTTTGTACATAGTAAAAAGAAGATATGGTAAGAAATAGTGGGATTAATTTATTATGATTGGTTGTTACCAAAAAGAAGGAGAATTGACGTTTTCCAGTATTAGGCAGATATTTCAATTAAGGTACACGTGTGTGACATTAACTGAGGTCAACTACAATTGTTTTTTTGTATGGAAGACAATTTTTCATCGAATTCAGACGATACCATTTCCTGTTAGGTTTATATCAAGAAGAAGAAGAATCATAGAAGTGTGGAGAATTGGAAAATAAAACGAATTGTTTCATTTGTATAAAAATATAGGCGGACATTTAGAAAATGTTCATCTATATTCGTTACAGAAATTAATTTTTCCATTTGTCATATTCTAGTTTTATAAAATTCAGGATGAGGCTCCAGTACGGACCTACAATATTCTTGGTGGTTTACCATAGAATGAGTAAAATTTTCTCCTATTTTTATTTCCTTTCCCATTAGTTTTCTTCCACTTCTTATTTAGAGCCTAAACTATTTTTATTTTTTTTTTATTTTCAGTTTTACCATTGGAGAAAAATTGAAGCGTTTTTCCAGAAATTCATTTGTTGTTTATTTTCTCCAACTAGACTGATTTTTCAACATTACTTGAGATTTAGATGTTTAATACTCGTATATATCATATTCATAGTCAGTTAGTTGACTTAAAATAGTAAATTTTGAGAATTTTTCGTTTTTAATCGTTCTATTTGCGATTCATAATTCTTGACTGTTTCTAATCGATTTTGCAGTCACAATGACTGATACCTAGCTACTAAATATATGCAAGTATCATTTTTCACAGGGAGGTAACATACGAAGGTAGGGGGAGAGGTTCATCCAAAATATTTTTAGTGGAAAAATTGACTAATTTTATATATAGTTGAAAAATCATGGAATTTGATGACTTTTTTAAAAAAAACTTTCACAATTTTGCAGCAATTGGCGTGACCATTTTTACTTAGCTGTTGGAAATTTTCGTTTTTCTCCCCACCCTCCCTTAAGAAAGGCATTCGTCACGTCCCTGATTTTTCAAATTACCTCACGAATAGCCTGAAGTGGTTCAGGGATTATGTTGCAAAAGTGCGAACATTTTACAATTGTTGACATTTTTGGTTTTGCTGCTGTATGCTGCATTTATGGTATTGATCTTGGTTTCGCAGATTGTACAAGACCAGTTATTTTTCTCATCGGTAATTAGACCGCGTCGTAAAGGCCATTCGTAATGTGGGGTCGAATTCGTCGCTGTAAAGTGCGATATAAAGTTAGGAGAAAGAGCGCGAAGGAAGGACGAAAGATGCTGGAATGTGGTTGGGGCAGGGAGGGGTCGGGCGGGCGGGCGTGCAGGAGAAAAGTCGTTCTCCGGTAATTGAGTTGGGAAAATGGGGCAGTTATGCCGAGTATGGGGGGGGGTGCACGGAGCCGGGGTTCGGGTGGTCGTGTGGACCGGCATTTCGTCGCAGTTTGTTGGCTGGTGGAACGAGAGAAAGGAAGGCGCCGTCGACGCGATCGCATTACCTAATCTCCGTTTACACGCTCCAAATGTGCTCCGCGGCACTCGCCTCTCCGTCCACGTTCTTTCGCCGTCGCTCTTTTTCAGTTCCCTCCCTCTCCCCCTCCTACTGCACGTCATCTCACGCTGCCGCTGTCGCTTTCTTCGCTTTATGTTTGACGTAGCGGCGTGTCATCGGTGCTTTTTGCGTGGTGCGTTAGTCGCTTAAAATCCGTGTATTCGGATGGCTATCGACGCTAGTTATTGCCCCCCGCCTACCCCCCTTCACGATACGAGACGTCATCACCATCACCATCACCATCACCATCCCCATCTCCATCATCACCCTTTTTGGGGAACAGCCAGTTGCAAGGAAAATACACACCATTTATTATACAGTCGTTGTTACATCGTCTGGGTCAAGTATCCAAATTGTGGAGCGTATTTCGTTTTTGGTGGCCCCAACCATTTTCATATTTGTTGATATTCGAAAAACTTTACCAAAAACATATTTTCTGTTTTTTCAACCGACGACGGGCCCTTTTTTTGGGCAAGTTAGACGTTTTTGATAATATTATTGTCAGCGTTAATCAATAAGAGAAAAGGCCGGTCCGGTCATTAGTTTTCTAAGAACGATTTTCCAACGCCAAATGGACCAAACTTAAGATACCGTCATTTTTGGTCAAAATATGTCGGCAGCTAATCTTGGAACCGAAACCTAACGCTTTTTTTTCTTTTTTGTGGCCAATTATTTAACCACCTTCGCCACGCAGCTTCAATTTCAATTTTACGAATTATTTGACGTCACAACCAAGACACTAGGATAGCGATCGTGAAGTTAGGTTATTTATTTCTGTGTGAGTTTTACTTCACAACGTTTGACCCTTATAAAAACGTATTTTGTGTAAATTCATTTTCAATTTAATTATTTTTTATTGAAAAACGTTCCGTAGCTAATTTCTGGAAAGTTGTTTTTCTAGCATGGGTAGCTTTCTGAGCTAAAATTTTTAAATTATAGAGAAGGTTGCGGCGATGAATTTCTTTCATCTATGAAAATAATTTCATTCAGGGACTTGGAATTAGCGACCGATAGATTTTTATCATCTTTTATCGAGAGAAATTATATTGATATTAAATAATTCTATCCTTCCAAATCATGACTGTCCAGTGCTTCATACGACTTCCAGAAAGTATTGGACTGTATTATTCTGGAGCAAAGATAATAGGATCGGAGCGATATCAATATAATATTAGTCTGGAAATCTTAAAATTCCGAGTACCGTACTTACGTATAAACCGAAAGAAAAATAATAACATTTCTCAAAATTCTGTGCTGATAACACTGAGATATACCTGAAAATATCGATGACTGCATAGGTACATACCTATGTCTGGTCGAATATTGAAATAATACGAGTTTATTTTTGAAATTCTTGGCATAAAGCTGACTGCAACTACTGCAATTGTAGCTTCTGTGCCGTAAATACACAGAATAATACTTCCTGCAGTACAGGTTATTGGAGGGCATTTTTGCGCCTCATTACGCGGAATGATACGTCTAGGTTGCACGGCGAAGAAAAATTGGTGGATCTCTTTGGTATCCTCTATGTCTTGTGGCGTTGTCATAGGTTTGAAATATTGTGTGGGGACTCATCGGTATGAGGTATAGGGGCTCGGACCCCCGACGACAGTCGCCGCCCCATAGGGCAGGCAACTTATCGTCCTTGCGACGTTAAACCAACACACACAGAATTACGTTCGATCGTAATTACCTGCGAATACTTGCAGATAATATACGAGTACGAATCGTGACGTCATCCATCAATCAATGTCACGATTCGTACGCGAACCGGCCAGCCGCCACCTACGATAGTAGGGGATGATGCGACCTGGCCGTACTTAAACAACGTACGTATTTTACTACGTACGTGTGTTTGTGTGCACCCGCCAAAACCTGTATAAAAACTCACAGAACCGGCTCTAAAATCGCCAGTGTTCGGTTTGGTTTTGGCTTGCCCATACATTCGTATGAAGTGGCTGAACACGCTTAAATTCTGTAGAATTTCCTTCTGGTGAGAATATCTCTCACGACAAGGTATTCCACAGTGGTGACCCCGACGTGATTTCGGCCACGTCGTGAGGAGTCTTAGGCGCTTCGGCGCTATTACAACCTGGCGCAGTAGCGCTGGCGAGATTCTCGCTTGCTCGGCAAATTAAAAATATTTTTTTACCTAGACTAAGACACCTTTAGGTCGTTGAAGTAAGAGTTCACTGAAGTGGGAATTTATACCCCTCTCTTTAAAATAAATAAATAAAGAGAAACAAGACAGTAGACCTGGAGGAAGAAGGTTGGACTCATCCCCCAACTCCCCCGACTTCGACTCGACACTCATTGAATTTAGCAAATATAGAAGAAGGCCCTCAACACCCAGAATTAGCACGACTGGGAACTGCAATAAATAAAGAAGAACTTGCAGTTAGAACGTTGAGAAGTGGTCGAACTTTAAGCCAAAGTTCTGACCCGAAAACACCTGTCCTACAAACACAGGAGCCAGTGTTTTCAACCAGTAAGGAAGGAAGTAGTACTGTGGAATACGCTTGTCAACAGAAAGACATAGCAATGGTCCCACCACCGACTGAAAACCCACAACCATCACAGGGAGGTAGTAGTCAGCCGCAGCTGACACCCGAAGTTTTGGCACAGATCTTGCAACTTTTGCAAATGCAGCCAGGACAAAACCCTAACTTCTATAGACGAAGGATAGATATCCCGGAATTTCTGCCAAACGAGGTAGAATTATGGTTGACACTATTAGAAGGCAGGTTCAGGACAGAAAACATAACACTGAACCAGCGGTATACACACATCTGTGGAGGCATGCCTCCACAGATAATCCGCCACATTCCGGACATTATGGAATGCCCTTCGACAGAAGAGGACAAATATGCCTGGTTCGTCAGAAAAATAAAGAAAGTATTCGGCAAAACAAAAAATGAAATTATAGATGATGTAATGGGTGGTATGAAGATGGGGGACGACAAACCCTCAATCTTCATGGCGAAGTTAAGACAGAAGGCGGACAATATCGTAGCCCCTTCTGTCATAGGCAACCAATTCTGCAAACAACTTCCACAAAGTGTTGTGCAGTGCCTAGCCACCGTCGGTTCCACGGTAATCAATACATCCGCGGATCTTGACTTCCTTGTGAAATCCGCAGATAATGCGCTCGAGTACACCAGGTCAAAGCCGGTGGTCAGTGCAGTATCTGCAGAGACTGGAGAGCTCGCTCAACTTCGAGCTCAAATAGCTCAGTTGACCGAAGAAGTGAAAAGGAACAAAAGCCAAAGCTCGACGAAGCCCAATAGTAGCTGGTGACAAAGATCGAAAAGCAGAAACAACAACAACAACAGCAACAGCAGCAGAGGACGACAGTCCCGGTCAAGAGACCGAAGATCTAGTTCCGGAACCAGGGGTCAGAGTTCAACTCCCCCTAGAACATCATCTCCCAAAACCCAGTCTCGAAATTGGGATGATAAGAGTTGTTTTTTCCACAACCGGTTTGGCGCAGAGGCCACCAAATGCAACAACCGATGCAGATGGTGGGGTAAAACTTTCAATAAGGAGGCGTCAAACTAGAACGAGGGGCCATCTGTGCGGCCGAAGACCCCTCGGAAAAATACTCACGCCGCCTGTTCATAAAGGACAGGACAAACAGGAGACGTTACTTAATTGACTCGGGAGCAGACCTGAGCATACTGCCAGTAAATAAAACCCAAAAAGTACTTCCTCCGAAATACTATCTCCGTACTGTGAATGGTCAAAACCTTCCAGCTTACGGACTCGAAACAAGCAAAGTAGACATCGGACTCAGCAAAAATATGACGTGGTCCTTCACGGTTGCAGACGTTCCAAACCCGATCCTGGGTGCAGATTTTCTCGCACACTATGGCCTGATCATTGACCTCAAACACGGCAAATTGATCAATAGTGAAAACAAAAGAGTGGAAGGCAAAACGCTAGCATACAGACGACACAAATATATCCAGCTGTACTAAAGTCGACGGACAACTCTTACGGATCCTGTCAGACTATCCTGGAGTCACTCAACCCTCAATTCGCAGGCATCCTACGTACAAACACGACACGGTTCACTACATCGAAACCAAAGGACAGCCTTGCCATGCTAGAGCACGACGGTTATTACCTGACAAACTCAAAGCGGCACGGGAGTACTTTCATCGCATAATTGAGGAGGGCGTATGTCGCCCCTCAAAAAGCTCATGGAGCTCCCCTATCCACATGACTAAGAAAGCAAGTGGAGAGTGGCGAATTGTTGGCGACTACAGGGCCTTAAACGCCATAACAGTTCCTGATCGCTACCCAGTCCCCAACATAATGGACTTCAATGCGAACATGAAGGGTAAAACGATGTTCACAAAAATAGACATCAACTGGGCATTCCACCAAATTCCTATGGCCGACCAGGACGTTCCAAAGACAGCGGTCATAACCCCCTTTGGACTATTCGAATACCTTCGAATGCCGTTTGGACTACGCAACTCAGCACAAACTTTCCAACGATTCATCAATGGACTGTTTAGGGAACTGCCGTTTGCATATGCATACCTGGATGATATTTGCATTTGCTCAGAAGGCGGTGAGCATCAGCACGAGGAGAATGTGAGAGCCGTGGTACAGCGTATACACGCAGCCGGACTCACTATCAACGTAGGCAAAAGCTTATACGCACAGACCGAAATTGACTTCCTCGGCTACAAAGTCTCAACCGAAGGCATTTCCCCCTTGAAGACCAAGGTAGAGCCAATATTGAACTTCCCAAAGCCCTCAAATGTCGCAGAACTTAGGCGTTTCTTGGGGATGGTGAATTTCTATAGACGTTGCATGAAGAATGCAGCAGCCGAACAAAGCAAGCTGTTTGCATTAATAAAGACAAGCAAAAAGAAAGATAAAACTCCACTCGAATGGAACGAAGAAGCCGAACAGGCCTTTGAAAATATCAAAGAAACACTGGCAAATGCAACTCTCTTGGCTCATCCAGACGAAAGTCTGCCGTTATGCGTAAGTACCGATGCATCGGATTTTGCTATTGGTGCAACTCTGTACCAACTGGACTCAAACAACATCAAACTACCGCTAGCTTTCTTCTCGAGGAAGCTCTCAAAAACAGAAAAGAATTACAGCACATACGATAGGGAATTGCTCGGAATTTTTGCTGCGTTGAAGCATTTCAGGCACCAGTTAGAGGGTAGATGTTTTTCTGTGTATACTGACCATAAACCCCTAACATATGCCTTCACACAAAAAGCAGAACCGGCATCTCCGAGAAGAGCACGACAGTTAGACTATATTGGTCAACTGACTACCGACATACAGTATATAAGTGGAGAACTTAACACTCCAGCTGATGCCCTGAGTAGAATCGAAGCTATCTCGGTTCCTGTCCAATTGCCTTATGCTGAAATAGCTAAAGCACAGCTTAAGGATCCAGAATTGCAGGGGTTGTTATCGAACGATGATACTACCCTCAAATTGAGACAGCGAAAAATTCCCGGTACTGATGTTTTATTAACATGTGACATCAGTACAGGTAAGAACAGGCCATTTCTACCGGTAAAATATCGCAGGTTGGCTTTCAACAGTGTACATAACCTGTCACATGCTGGGCCAAAATGTAGTGCTAAACTAATTTCAGAAAGATTTGTATGGTCACGAATGAAGTCTGACTGCAACAAATGGGCTCACAGTTGCCTGAACTGTCAAGAATCCAAAGTAGGAAGACACACTCGCTCGCCCCTCAAATCATTCAAACAAACACAGCGGTTTAAAACGGTTCATATGGATCTGGTAGGCCCATTGCCACCATCTCAAGGACACAGATACCTGTTGACGATAATAGACAGGGCAACACGATGGCCGGAAGCAATCCCTCTACACGAGATGTCAGCTCCAACAGTAGCTGCAAGGTTATACGATACCTGGATTGCGAGGTACGGCGTACCAGAAGTCATAATCACAGACCAAGGTCGCCAATTCGAGAGCTCGCTCTTTAAAGAGCTGGCAAACAAGCTTGGTGTTCAACACAGTCATACCACAGCTTACCATCCTCAAGCCAACGGCAAAATAGAGAGATGGCATAGAGCTCTCAAAGCCTCCATCATGTCTCATGATACTAAGAGATGGGTAGAAATACTCCCTACCATCCTCTTAGGCCTTCGATCTGCCCTACAAACCGATACAGGTCACTCTGCAGCGCAATTAGCGTTCGGCGAAGAGCTACGCCTTCCAGGGGACTTCTTCACAAAATCGAAAGAAGTTAGCCCCGAAATAATGGTACAGAACATAAGAAATGATGCCAATAACTTCCTAAAACAGGCAGCTCGTCATGGCCAGCCCAAGATTTACGTCTCAAAACACTTGGCTAATACGTCACACGTATTTGTTAGAGACGAAAAAATGAGATCTGCGCTGGAGAAACCATACGCCGGTCCTTACAAAGTAGTATCACGAGATGAGAAAAACTTTGTGATACTCATTGCAGGCGAACCTCGAACAATTTCAATCGACAGATTGAAGCCTGCGTACTTGGTAAGTGACGACAAAAGAATAAAAAGGTTACAACAGGAGAACCCAGAAAAAATACAGACGAATTCCGAAACAAAAACGGAAGAATCCGTCGAAAAATGTGAAAAAAATACCTCACATCAAGAAAAACCCAAGAAAACAGTAAAATTTTCGGACGATGTGATCACCAAAACATTTGACCCCGAGGCTCCCTTATGCCCACGCAAAAGAGGCAGGCCTCTTGGCACTAAAAAACGCAAAAACACACCCTTCTCGCACGTCCGAGAGGTTAATGCGAAAAAAAATAAAATTTACTCCCGAAAAAGTAATATCCGTAGTAAAAGTTGAAACCCACTAAAAACATACGGGGAATATCGGAACTCCGTGAGACAAAAGAAACTCCGGAGATAAGCAAACGAGGAATGCCAACAAAAAGAAGAAGACAGGAATAAACAAATCCACGTGCAATACGAAAACAAAACATTGCAACGTGCGAGTACCGTTAAACACAAAGATAATCTCTACGACGTGACGTCACAAACGGAGATTCCTTTGTACTGAAAATTCAAAAAATTATATTCACTGAGCTTATTTCAGGCATAACTCTGCTTAAACCGATCAGAACTTAACCGGAAAACTTGTATACGGCCGAGAATTTTAAGCGCTATCCCCTCTACGTGTAGATAAGAAGATTCGAAAATAAAGAAAAATAACTGTAATGGTAAATCGAAAAATGAGGTAAAATCATCCGTTTCAGAACCACCAAATTACTTGGTCGTGTTTCTTGAAATATTTTTGGTGCCTTCTCCTATACAACCCATTCTATGTCACGATTACCAATCCCGATCCCGATGTCCGCCAACTTCCAGTTCGCTAGGAAAACTGCTGAGAACACGAAAACTCAGCAGAAGACCGAAACGAAGACGGAGTTGGAGAGGATCGAAGAGGAGCTGCTAATGGACACGGCTCCTCCGGTTGACGATGTCCTAGCGGAGATGACGACTCCGCTACCTCCGGTTATCTCACCTCCCCGATCCCCGAAGGAGACGGCTCCGACTCCGGAACCCCCGAAGCCGGAGCCGAAACCCGAGGAGAAAAAGGAAGGTATGGGATTTCTGTTCACGGCAGAGAGGGCCGCGAACGAACGAGCGAAGATGGCCACCTGGACAGCGGGGAACTCAAACTCCCCGATGTACAGGAAGCCGACATTCAGGCGTCCGCTACCCCCTCACTCCCGTCGACACCCCTATGCCCAAACAAAAAACACGAAACCGAGGCATAGGGGTGAAGGCAGCCGGGCAAATTACCTGGCCCGAGCAAACGCCCGTAGGGAATCCTACGAGTGCGTTGGGGCCGCGGTAGGCAGTGCTCTGGCGAAGTGGGAGGCCGACCAGAGGCGAAAGTAAACCCGCACGTCCCCCAGGCCTTGCGCATTTTTGATCGTTCTTGCAGCGCAAAAACTGGGGGGGAGTAGCTGTGGGGACTCATCGGTATGAGGTATAGGGGCTCGGACCCCCGACGACAGTCGCCGCCCCATAGGGCAGGCAACTTATCGTCCTTGCGACGTTAAACCAACACACACAGAATTACGTTCGATCGTAATTACCTGCGAATACTTGCAGATAATATACGAGTACGAATCGTGACGTCATCCATCAATCAATGTCACGATTCGTACGCGAACCGGCCAGCCGCCACCTACGATAGTAGGGGATGATGCGACCTGGCCGTACTTAAACAACGTACGTATTTTACTACGTACGTGTGTTTGTGTGCACCCGCCAAAACCTGTATAAAAACTCACAGAACCGGCTCTAAAATCGCCAGTGTTCGGTTTGGTTTTGGCTTGCCCATACATTCGTATGAAGTGGCTGAACACGCTTAAATTCTGTAGAATTTCCTTCTGGTGAGAATATCTCTCACGACAAGGTATTCCACATATTGGTTATTCTCTCTTGTTTTATTCTATACTATAATACGAGCAGTAAGTATGTATTTTTGTATGTATGTAGACCAACAGTGTGGCTGAAATTTACAGAATAGGGGTTTTTGGGTGCGAGAAAACGATCTACACAGATCCCAAGTTCGAGAAAATTCATTGTGCAGAAATATTAGCATCTCAATCTATCCATAAACGGTAAGTGATAACAGCCAACGATGAAAAATTCGCCTAAAAAGAAATCTATTTTTATATCAGCAGACTACAATCTGCCTATTATCAAATTATGTGATTAACGCTAAACACCACGGATACAAAATCTCTTATATTCAGTCTTGAATCATAATTAATAATTTAACATCGACTTCCATTATTGAATTTCGAATTTGGGTATTGAATTTGAAATATAGTTTTTTACTTTTTTGGTATACAGCTACTAATCCGAGCTATTCTCAGTGAACCAGGTACTGTACAAATAAAGAAGCTTATTCAAAAAATTTTGCTTGTTTCTGTCATTTTCAATGATCAAAATCCTTGCATTTTATGGGAGATCTGTAAATTTTTTTTTCTATTCAACGACTGGATGCCAATTCTTAGTTTTTGCTAAGAGGGAAGTCTTTGTACATATACAAAGGCAAAGGGCTTATATCTGTTCATTTATACTTACCTCCATGTACGTAAGTTTAAATTTAATGTCATCTCTTGGGAAACATATGTACTTATTATTTTTTCCTAGTTGGTTGTATGCGTGGTGCAGTAGCGTAGATGAAGGGCTATTACACATAGGGCGTATGTTGGAATTAGTACAGAGGTTGAGGATTCAGACTCGAAGAATAAGATACAGAAATGAATGAGTGTACATGAATGTGTGTCTCAGAAGCGTATAATTCAGCAAAAGATTTAAGCAATATAGTAGAATGCGTTTTAGATGTGTGAGACAAACGGATACGAGCATAGCCGAATGAGTGGTGAATAGTGAATCAGTGTTACCAGATAAACAAGTAATTTAGAGTATACAGATAAACAGTGTTGAGTGTTTGCAGGAGTGTGAGGGGAGGAGGATTGGTGGTCCCAACAATTACTGGTTCGAAACATATCGATATGTTCCGATACGTATCACTTGATCTGTCCTGAAATGTCGATATTTTCCCCAGGAGTAT
The DNA here is from genome assembly GCA_011428145.1 of Ericerus pela. Lineage (NCBI taxonomy): Eukaryota > Metazoa > Arthropoda > Insecta > Hemiptera > Coccidae > Ericerus > Ericerus pela. Next base: position 557,625 of record WOFM01000556.1, read on the forward strand.
CGATACATTTTATCAGTATTTTTCTGACAATTTATCACCAAAATTTCAAATTTACGATAACATTGAAATATTCCATATTTCCAACACAACATTCCCAGCGTTTGTAAGTTTTATTTCTGTGGATCTTAAATATTTTATCATTTAACAATGGATATGTAGTCGAATTCTCATTTTTTCTATAATTTAATAGTGGAAAATTTAGGTCTGGAAGAAATGTCGATAAGTATAGATACAAAAAAAATTGATAACTCCGCACCACTAGCTGGAATCCCACTACAAGCAATTTTTTTTTAGTTACTAAAATTATATACATGTTTAATATGGATTTCGGAGGGCAGAGGAGTGACCAACTGTTTTGGTGAGTTAAAATACTTGATTGGATCTGTTATGGGACACTAAAATGGTTAGTGCCTTTGGTGGAGGTCTCAGTAAAAAACGATTTTGACAATAATTAAAAATTAACAGTTTTGAATTATCTCAAAATGAGGAATTTTGTTAGGAAGCAGTTAAATTAAAAATGTTTTGTTCATGATAAACAACTGAGACCTTTAATTTGGTTGTTTAAGAATTACTTTACAAGTTTTGCTTTAATTTCATGAAAAATCTCAATATAAAGAGTTGAAGAGAAGTTTAGACATAAGATGTTCTCATTTGTGTTGTCAAACCATAAATGATTTTGTCTTCAAAATAAATTTTTGAAATTGATTCTGGTTTTAGGGATTTGTCAGATGAAATGTGGTGGCCTCTCATTGGGAAGTAAGCAGGCCTGTCAAAATCCTGATTTACTGGAAGTATTTTCATGAATTTTGGTCCATTGAGCCTAGGGGGAAAATATGGAGTGGCAGAATCATGCAGGGCTCCTGTTGATACATGAACTTCTGGGCAATGTACAAAGAGACCAAGAAGGAATTTACTCGATATTCGAACATATCGAATTTAAACTAATTTTTATGCACCATTTTTCTGTCTTTACCTTTATTTGTATTATTTAGAAGATATAAGAAAAACATGGGAAAAAAAGGAATTCTGGTTAGTCCAGTAGTCGAAAGTGTTCGTCTTAAAATGTAAATCTTGATGGATTGTAAATTGTCCATTTTATTGCTCTCAATAAGCCAGTTATAGTCAGAATTAAATGTAGTACGCAGAATGGCAGGTGCTTCGAAGGTATGCGTGAAATTAGCGATAACATGCAGAGAAGCATTTTGGGGGTGTAAAAATATATGAAGATGTGTGTGTACTGAGGGTGAAATGCTGTACATAATAGATCTATCAGTCATCTAAATTTTAATCAATCACATATTGGGCATTATTCGTGCTCGATTAATATTACCACTACTACTCTCTGTAAATATACCTGATTTGCTTTTTTGAATGAGTTGATAATGTTGTATAAATATCGTTGGAAGGAATTTGTAATGAAATAATTTCTTGATATTCCTCGTGTTTGTCATCTCATCATTCATCAATTATAGTACTTTTCACAAATAGCTTCAACTTTTTCTCAGAACCTAATCTCCTAGCGGGTCAGGATAATCCCACTTATTGAGAAAAAATTTATCTTTTGGTTTTCACTTTTTCTGAGCAGGTTTGTCGAATAGTCGAAAGAAAGTTTTAGTATTGTATTAGTCCATGTCGAACAGAAAATTTTGAAGTATCGTATTTTTTGCCATGCCGAACATACCCGTTGACCCCGTGTCGCGTGGGTAGTGAAATGATAATTCGATGAGCTGTCGTCGCGGACGCCGCGCCGCCAATGGAATTCCGTCTAAAATGCAGACGTCGCGTCGTTCAACAATTGCTAGGCAGGCAGGCAGGAAGGCTGTCTGGCTGGCTGACAGGAAAACTGAAGTGAAGTCGTACCCGATGACCTCACCCCGATAACCACTTCAACGATTCACCCTGCCCCTTTAAAATGGCCACCAACTATTTCGTGACTCCCCCTTCACCCAATTTATCTGCTTCTGCTGCCACCATTCTCTCTCTGTGCTCGCGTTTTTCTCTCGGTCCGCACCACCTTCGCATCCTCTGTGTCGACCGCTGCCGTCGCAGTACGGTGTTTTCACGCCGTCAACCACGACGCCCCCCTCTCGATACCTCGGAGTAAATCACCCCTCCTCACTCACCCGCCACCACCACCAACTCACAACTGCGTCGAGTCGTCAGAATTTGTACATTTCTCCGGTTCTCTCCGCACGAAAAGTTACTTTTCTTTCGCACCTCCTTTTCTCTACCCTTCCTCCTTTTTCCTTTTTCTCCATCTCGTTATCGTTTTTCTTCTCTCATCTCTTCTCTACTCCGACCACCGCCTCGCCACCCCACAAACACCACAAGTTTCTTGGCCGCGTCGTCAACAACCTTCTCGTTGACGCTCTTTTATTCGTCATCCGCGCCATCGCTGGGTGGCCGAACGTGACGAGTAGGAAGGGTGGCTGGTCCGTGGAGAGGGGTGCACGGGTGCGAAGAAAAGAGGAAAACTAATTCGTCTTTCCAGCCACCCTGTGGCTCATCATTCGTTTCAACCCTTACACATCTGTAGCGAACGTTTTCTCGTACTATCTCAGCATAGTTTCGTATTTCGTGAGTTTTGTTTTTTCTTTTTCACATAGCCTACAATAAGTTTCTCGAGTTTACCTTGGCGTTAATTCAAATATCGCAGTAAAATAAGATTAAAAATAGGTTTAAACCTATGTACGTAGATATTTTAATGAACAAAAAAAGGAGAATGTGCCCTTTGTCTTTGTTAAGATATTATTTGAAAAATTATACGAAATCAGACGTCAGGTCTGTGACTGTAAAATAATCTGAAAAAATCAAAAAAATTTAGAATCCCGAATGAAGTAACTCATAGACTAGAAATTCCATGAATTTACGAATGCAAGTTGATCCGTTGACTACCTGTGCATATGCATACAATATTGAGTATTTGTCTCCCAGATAATAATGAAAACTCCGTCTTGTTGCTGAAAATGAGTAAGAAATTAGCTACTCATAAAGCATGTCGTTTTTTCTTTAATTGAAAAACTGAAAAAAGAATTGATGAAATATGAAAAATGGTTGAAAAGCCAAGGGAAGGGAAATGAGGATGTGAGGTTACAAATTTTATGGTAGACTACTGCGAATTATTTGGGTGTACTCGACCCTTTCTTTAATTTTATAAAATTGGAACACGAAAACTAAAAAAAATATTTTTGAAAAATTTAAAAAAACAAACAAACTGGGTTGTGGAATACCTTGTGAGAGATATTCACACTAGAAGGTCTTCAACAGTATTTGCGTGTTCTGCCACTTCATACGATTAAGTATGGGAGAGCCAAATCCTCGGCGAACACTAGCAATTTTTGAGCCAGTTCTGAGAGTTTATATACAGGATTTGGTACACGCACACAAACACACATGCATACGTATATGTACGTAATTATGTCATGCGTTACGTCGTTTCTTGTCTCCGTTGAGGTGATAAGAAACGACGCAGTGCGTTTGGTACCGGGTCGTGACATTACCGAGATCATTATCAGGTAATTGATCTTGGCCCGTACAATGTATCTTACCTGTACGTACGTACAGGTACAAACATACAAACGCCCCAGTGTAAATTTGTTTAACGTCATAAAGACGATTATTGCCAGCCTTTGGGCGGCAACTGTCGTCGAGGGGTGCGAGCCCCTTTTACCTCATACGAGTAATGTCCCCACATGGGTAATAAGTGTAAAATGCAACCATCAATCTGTTTGGCCCTTATAGGAAATTTTTGCATGGTTATTTGTATGTAAAACTGGTACTCTTTTTTTGAAGAGTCATGAACAAATTCCCGATTAATGGCTACATCAACAAAACAACTATCAAAAATAATATTTAAAATTGACAGTTTTTTAGAATTTTTGTCTGTATGTCATGTAGCAATTAGCTCACTTTGGTTCATATTTTATCTGCAATTCGTGTTTATGTTGTGTAGGTAAGAGTCAAGTTCAATTTACCTTATCGAGAATTCATTGAACTTGATTAAATTCGTATAGGATGCAAATTTTGGATTCTCATGTTAAAAAAAGAAAAAAAAAATTATTGCAGCAATATTTCACTAGAAAACCCAGTTTGCCACTATAATTAAAAAAAAAAAATCCTAAATTCAAAATGCGTGAAAAAATTGCGAAAAACTATCGATAGTTATCGATAGTAATTAACATATCGAGCAATTGAATTTAAGCAAGATAAGTAAAATAACCCATTGCGCCGTAAATACGGAGAAGATACTTTGAGCAACACTTCGACTTACTTTTTTTCAGGAATTTTGTTTGTTCTTCATTTTTCTTGGCAACTACTCATGGTCCTATATAAAGACTACCTTTCGTGAAAATTTCAGCCCTATTCCTTCCGTAGTTTCTTCAAAATTACAAACACAAAATTTTCTCCAGAAATTTCTTCTTTTCCAGTTTTCTCGGCAAACTAATGAACTAATAAGCACAAAACTTTTATCAGACTTACATGTGCATAGGAACGATGTATCGTGAACATTTCAGCCTGATCCCTTTCGTAGTTTCTTCAAAATCCTTTTTCCAGGAATTTTTTGTTTTCCATTCTCCGGATACTACAAAACCAATACGTAACAAACGCCTGTGAGACATGGTCTGCGATTATGAACTGAATTGACAATTTATAGTGTCTTTTTTCGGAAACTATCTAATTTATTAGAACGAATCCTTTATTGATCTAGCACATATATAAGGACGATGTAACTTGAAAATTTTAGTCCAATCCTTTTTGTAGTTTCTTCATAATCCTGGAATAACTACTTTTCCAGGAATTGTTTTTTTTCGGTTTTCTCGCTAATTACTGAACCAGTAGGCAATAAACTTCTATCTAACCTTGTCCTATATAATTACCTTTTATGAAAATTTCAACCCTATCGCTTTTGTAGTTTTCTCAAAACCGTGAACCCAAATTTTCGGCGATACATAATTTTATGATCCTAAATTAATATATAGGTGCATACCTACATACTTACATGCATATATACCTTTAAAAAAAAATTAAGTGAGAATGGTAAAATATTACCAATTGTTTTCTTTTCCTATGAAATGGATAACTGTCATTATTCCCATCCCTATCCCTTCTGCGAGAACAATATTTTAATACCTGGTTTGCAAGCGAACTGAGTAAAAAACGTCAGTTCCTACCGCAATTGTAGTCTACAATATTGCTTTTTCAGCAAAATGTTACGTATCTCCAACAGGGCTTACTCACTTCTTAGCAAAATTTGTAAGAACTTATTGTCTGGTATGGATTTGGGTGATGGGATACTGTCAAAATCTTAAATATAATAATGATTTCTTGAAAATGAATTTTTATATTTATTCTATTCCAGTTTCAAAAAGTTAAAAGAAAGGGCCTAGTACGTCCTATTGATCGTTTGTAGTCTACCGTAGAATGCGTAACATTTTCTCATATTCCTGTTCTCCTTCCCATAGTTTTTCAACCACTTTTCATTTTGAGTCCCAACTGTTTTTTTCATTTTTTCATTTAGAGAAAAAATTTGAGTACATATTCATAAATGTCTGAGGTACCTACCTACTTATTTTCATCAAATAAACAAAATTTTAAAAATTACTTGGGCGTTACATGTTTAATATACTTAAATAAAATGTCTGTAGTCAATAGGTTAACTTGAAATTGTAAATGTTAGGAATTTCAGTTATACACACGTGTAATTAAGTACCGTTTCACAAATCACAGCGTGGATTTCCAGGCGTAATTTCAGGGTTAAGGGGATTTAATGCAGTAAATGTTTTGATTTTTGAAGATTGTATCTTCAGCAGCTGTATTGGGAGCTGAAAGAAGCACAGGCACATGCATCCGCGTTGTGTTGCCTGCCAGTATCTGGTGTGAATGAGTTTCGAATCACTCTACGCTTCTGTGGTGTGAAAAATGAAAATCCCTCTCCTGAAGAGTCTAACTTACGAGGTTTTAAATAATTTTGAAAAGCGCGAGTCCATAAATTGTGAATAAAAAGTGCGGAGTCAGGAAAAGCGAATCGACGTCCGAGCAGAGGGTTGAGAGGAAGATACGGAAAAAAGAAGCGGCGCACGCGGTGGAGGCGGAAAACCGAAAAGAAGATCTGCTCGTGAGGTGGTTCTCTTCGGTTCCAGCCGTACCGTGGCACATATCTCAGCTGTAACAAGCCGGACATATTTTCCAGAGCCAAAACAAAAGGTGTTCGATACTACCAACGAAACACGGTGGTGCTTTTCGCGTCGCAAAATTGACCGTCAGCCTCACCTCCCTTCTTGCCGCGCCCTGTACTCCACCCACACCTCCTCTCCTCTCCTCTCCTCTCGCTCGTCACTCGTTCTTTCTTTTTTCTCTCTTTCTCCACTTCACCCTGTCGTAATTTTCTTTTCACTCGCGTCGAACGGGTCACCTGAAAACCATTTCATGGTCTTTACATTTCCAGCTTTTTTTGAAATAGCGAGACGATAATAAATTCTCCCCGCCTCCGTAGTATCATGTCCATCGTATTATTATTGAGAGCTTAGCTGCGTGTGGAGATGATCGGCACCCAGTTGGTAAGCTACACCTTCTCCAGTCACCACTCTTCTATTTGTGACAATGCTGTCAGGTAAATCGTCGTCGAAAAATATTTTCGATCTGTTATAAAAGGCAGAAGAAACAAAAACGATGGCTATCGAATAGTACACGAAGATGACTCAACTTTCAACCCGAATCGAAATGCACGCATATTTGGAAACGGAGACGAATTTTCGTGACGGACCACGCGTGATTTTGGAGAAAGTCTTCGAAATAACTTCTCAACGGTGTTTGATTACGATACTTGGAAGGACTAGCGATGAGCAAAACCAAGACCAAGACCAAAACCAAGATTAGAAATCAAATCGTGGTACTAGTAAATCGTTATGATCTTACAACAATATTCTTAATCTTGATGTCTTGGTCTTTTCGTCGACAGTCCATCGGAGTCTTGCAGTCAATGATTGTTTCTAAATATGTATAAGTAACATTTTTTAAATTACCTTTCGGATGACCACAAGTGGTTAGTGGGGACAAATGTGATCGACCAAAAAGTGGAAGAAAAAAAAGTATCAACATAAAAGAAGAAAAAATATGCGAGGCTAGTGAAATAGAATTAAATGAAACTGTTAGTTTGCATTAGAAAAATAAACTGTAAGTAAATTATTTTTCTTCCTAATTTTGAGAAAAGCAAGAAAACAGCTGTTTGAAGAAACCCCAAAAAACCGAGAAAAATGTGGGAGCGAGTGAAAGGAAAACTACTGGAAATATGCAAATTGAAATTAAAATAATTTAAAACGAACGGTGTGTCTACAATTTACCGCGTCAGGATCCAAATTTCTTATCCCATTTCTAGCACTAGGAGGCCAGCAACAAGAACAGCAACAGACTGAATTCAATCCTCCTTTGCTTGGATACATCTCTCTTCTAAATCATACATTATTCTGCCTAAAGATTTATTTTTCCTTTACAATTTTACGTTTATAGTTTACAGCGTAATCGTACTACGAGTGCAATAATCAATATAGCCAGAGATGGTAATCTACGCGTAGAATTCAATATTATACATTTTGCTGTACAGAATATATGAAAAAATTCATTCCACAATAGAATATATAGAATAATTGGAAAATGTGTTGAATATGAACAGGATTGGGTAAAATCACGAAAAAAATGACCAGATCACGGATCCTTTTTAATTTTTAAAGAAGTAATTCAAGTCCGGATCATGAATCACTCTCTAAAGAACGATCATGGATCATTTGTGAAAAAAATAGGATCGATTCACATCATTTGCCAGGATCCTAAGGACGATTCAAAAATAAAAGTTGTTTCATTAGTTTTGAGAAAATAAATAAATAATTTTCAAGCCCATTCTTTATTTTCCATGTTTTTTTGTATTCTTTTGGAAAATTTGAAAAAAACGGATCCTGAGAAATAGATCCGAACAGATACTTGGTGGCTCCTTTCTCAGAATGTGATTCGAATCTTGAATCATGGATCCATTAAATAAAAATGATTCGAGTTTCGGATCTCGCCCACTCCTAATATAAAGAAATTGCTTTTGATAAGGAACATTCCTCTATTCAGTTATCTTATCAAATTGTTATCATCACAAATTTCGCAAAGATTCTACGTATTCTACGTGATTTCTGGATATTCTATATATATATTGCATTTTCTACGTGTAGAATATGCGTGTAGATGCAGAATTGAATTCTAAGTTGTCATCTCTGAATATGGCATCAAATCGATTTCCTTTCAATTAAGATTTTGCTGTTTGTGCCCACGGCCCCAAGAAAAGAAAAGAAAGAAATAACAGATTTCGAGATTCGCGGAGATTGTAGCTTCAGAGGAGTCCCCACACTGTGGTTTGAAAAACGATACATTTGGCACTATTATGTTGCGTTGCAGGATGGCCATTTTGAAGGGGTGTAAAGTTAGCTCTTCGTTATTGAAGAAAAAAATCCTCGTCATTTGATGCGCCAGGTCAGACTACCCGTTTTGAGCGCCGGTTCTTCCGCCCCCTCTCTCGTAGGCAACAGGTCGTCAATTTTGCGGCGAATTGACCCGCTGTAAGGTGCCCGCTTCCGGCGAAGTTCGACTGTAACCCATTTGGTGGTGGTTAATTATTCCGAAAAGTGCATTCAAATGCGTAGAATACGACCGAACTTACGAATGTGATTTTCAAATTTTTTGTGTTCTTTTTTAACGTTGCAGATGCAGAGTATGATGCACCATGGCCAGCACTACGGTGGTTCACCCTATGGAAATCAGCGCGGCCACAATTCTCCCAGCTTGCATCCAGCCATGAACGGAATGGGTATGATGGGACCTACTGGCGGTCCGATGCATGGAAATTTGATGCCGTCCGGGGTAATGGTGCCTGGAAGCAACGGGAATAAGTTGGCCATGCAGGTAGTCCAAGTTTCATCTTCATCATCTTCTTCTTTTTCTTCTTCTTTTTTTTTTTTTTTTTTTTTGGTAGTTTCCTGGTGGATATATCTAGGCGAATCAGTGTAAGTTATAATTGATTTTAGACCTGAAAACGTGCGTCGGATGGAATGCTGACCAAAAAGCTGTTCAACCTGAGTAGTGGCTGTTATTGTAGTTCTTAGCATATTATGTTATCATTTTATTGAAAATTTTGCCTGATTCTGCGTTCGGTTCTGGTTCATCGATTTTATTCATGTTTGGCAGAAATATTTAGTTTGGCGGGCTGTTCGAGTCTGTCAGATTTGAAGAAAATCGATGAACAAGAACAGTACCCAGAATCATGCAAAAATTTTGCAGTCTTGTAACGTCGTAATGCCGAGAATTTCAAAGCCACTTGTGTCCTTGTAGAAATGAGAGAAGTAATTTTCGTGATATTTGAGAGAAACGATTGGTCCTTATTGAAGGAAAAGTTTGTGATTCAATCAGTCCATCGTGAATGAAAATTTTTTTGCGAACATTTTCCCCTAAGAAATTGGTAAAAAATTTTATTTTTGCCTCTTAGCTTCTCTTATTAACTTCATTTTTAAAAATTTCCTTTACATTTGATTTTTTATTTTTTTCCAACTTTTTGAACATTTTGTTTATTGTTTCTTCATCTTGTCGAACTTACGGTATTGTTGAGCCGCGTTTACACAAAACGGATAAGTGAACAAAGATTTTTTTTTTTGCTTTGGTGGAAACAACCACCGAAAAAACCAATAAGAACGAATGGAATTCGCTACCCGAGCGAACTGCAACGAACATCCTGTAACCTTGTGAATATAGGAAAAAATCGAATGAACGGCTAATGTGTTTGTTTAGTGTAAACCCAGCTTTACGAAATTTTCGCCATTCATATGTATTTTTTAAAACAAAAATTGTTCTTAAATTTTTTCCGTCCTTTCCAGATTGTAGTTTTAATTATTTGTTTAAAATTAACTTTTTAATTAGGTCTGCTTTCTTTTCTCAAGGAAAAAAAAATCTGTTCTTAACCCTTTCGTGGGCAATGGAAAATAATGGGAATTATAGGTACTTCTCATCGCTGCGCATCAAAAAAATGGATGTAGAAACTTAGTTGTAGCAACTGAATCTCTGCATCCATTCTTTAGGTTCGTGAAGTATAATACTTCCCTCTATACCCACTAAAGGGATTTTCTTATCTACATGCATGAAAAATTGAATCAGTTCATTTCCAGTTCTGTTTCCGTACATTTCGATGAATTTCAGTTGAACTCGCGTGGGGAAAATTGGCCGCCATTTGTTACTTTCAATATTTTCAGTTTTCAGGATTTTCTATCCAGGTGTTTGAATTTTTTGTCGTTTTTGAAATGGAAGTACCCTGTAAACGTATTTTTTCTTACTTTAATCAGAGAATGGTGTAAGTTGAGTTGCCGCCCAATAGTTCCTTCAACAAAAAGCGTTAATTAAGATGAAAAAGAATGCAATTATTCGTCTTTTGAAGCCTTTTCTGACTTCTCAAAAGTTAATTGTCGATTTCTCGTTAATCGTGCATCGTTTTTATAGAATGCAACTGCTGGTCAAAATCAGCTCTATCCGAGACGTATGGTACCGTATCCGAATCCGGCGTTGCACATGAGCCAGAAAAGGCCGCATCAACAATCGCAAGTACAAATTCCGCCGCAGATGAACTCGTATGCGAATCAAAATATTCAGCATGGTTACAACTCGGGGGGACCACCGCAGGTAATGAACCAAATTTCGCATGTTCGTCAGCCTCGTTGGTGTGTGTGGCTCCATCATACTCACTCGGTCTTGTATTTTCTTCGCAGTTTCCAAACGGCTATCCGCCTAATCGCGTAGGCATGCAGTTCCAGGGACAATTCGTTGGCCAGCCAAACATGGGTCCCAGTGGTGGCGGAGGCGGTGGCGGCGGCGGAGGAGGAGTTAGCGGTGGCATGGGAGGAGGAGGCAGTGGCATCATTGTCGGAAATGGGGGTGGCGGTGGTGTCGGTGGTGGTGGTGGTAGTGGTGGCAGCGGCAATAGTGGGGGTATGAACGCGTACAACGCCGCCATGCCCATGCAGAGTAATGCGACAGCGATGCAGTCGCGTGGTCCGGCTGCCATCAGACAATCAACGCCACCCTACGCCAACGGGCCGAATTTGCACCAAAATGGCGGCATGCATTCGCATCCCTACTTCATGGCGAACAGCGGACAGTACTCGCATCCCCATCCCCATCCCCATCCTCATTCACATCCACATCCACATCCACATTCACATCCTCATCCTCATCCTCATCCTCATCCTCATCCTCATTCGCATCCACATTCGCACCCTCAGCCGCCACCCCAAACGCCACCCACCTCTAACCAGTTTCAGCCTGAAGTTACCAATATGCGTGCCGGCAATTACCAGCACAGTCCGATTCCAGTGGGCAATCCTACCCCGCCGCTCACTCCAGCCAGTAATATGCCGCCGTACGCTATGAGTCCGAATCAAGGACTCGATATGAAGCCCAACATTGGCGATATCAAACCAAGTATGATGACGCCGAGTAAGTGTAGCCTACTTTGTTTTATTCTTTTGTAATTTCATGGATTAGTTTTGTCGTTGGGCAACCGGGGCCAGGGGATTGCCTAAGTAGAAATTTTATCCAGAACATTATTCGTGGCCATTGCAGTATTGGACTTCCAGCGAGGCTTCCTTAGTTGAGTGTAATTGAGGCGTTTAGTAGGCCCTTGTCTGGAAAAGTTACTTGGGAAGAACAAGGTTTTTGTCCGAGGGCTTCACTGTAGCCTTGTACGTTTACATTCAAAAACCAACAAGTAATGTCTTAGTTATGGACTTCACCCTCCCCAGAGCTTCCAAAAAATGTATTCTGTGGAAAGACCACTCGTCGGAATATTAAATTGAGTAGTTTTCGTTTTTAGGTAGGTTTTCTATGAAAATCTACTCATCCAATTATTTTTTAATTTGACACAAAAAAAGTTCAGGGGCCTAATTGAAAAATAGGCTGATTTTCATCTTGAAAACTCCAGTGGTTCTTAAGTAATGAGTAAAAGTTGTAAGCCCGTGTATTTTACGCGCGCGCGCGCTGATGTGTGTGTGTGTGCGTGCGCGCGCGCGCGTATTCTACGTTTTTTACATTATTATACGAACTTTTAGGCGATTGTGTCCGTGTTCTTAACTTCATAACATATTCAAGTGTGTATATCTGTGTGCGCTCAATTATTGACTTCGTTGAGAGCACAAAAAAAATAAGTTAAGAAATTTTCTCAAATTACGTGGACCATCAAAGAGTATGTTTTTTGGGGTGCTAAATTTAAATATAGGGTCAGATTTAGGATTTTAATGAATTTTTCGCTCCTTGGGACCACAAAAAGGAAGTTCAGCAAATGTTTTCAAATGTTTATCGGGGGATACGTCATAGGATATGATTTTTTAGGGGCTGAATTCATATTTTGGATTAATTTTTGATCGAATGTAAGGGTCAAAAAATGTTTTTTCCCATATTATTTAGTGATACATTATAGGATACGTTTTTCGAGGAACTGCGTTCAAATTTTGTATTCATATTTCGATTGAATCAATTTTTGACCTTTTTGGATCATAAAAGGAAGTCAGTAAAATTTTTTCACTTGTATTGTCAAGTGACATATCGTATAAACAGATACAAAATTTATATTTTGGGTCCAGTTCTGAATTTAATCAATTTTTGGTCTTGTTGAGACCACTAAAAGGGATGAAGATAATCCACTGATAGCATTGTACAACTTGTTGTTTAGAATGTTGAGTTCCAATTTTGTGTCCAGTTATTGATTGAATCAATTGTTGTACCTTCTGGGATCACAACAAGGGGGTCAAGATATCTTTCAATATGAGAAAGTAATACATATTAGCATATGTGTTTTGAGACATTGAGTTCAGATTTCCTCTCTGTTTTAGATTAAACCAATTGTTGAACAAGTTAAGACCACTATAATTGTCTGAAGTTAATTGTGTGATAGATTACCAAAATTGTTCTTAAATTTAAGAAATATTTTGTTCTTTATATACTTTTTTTTTTTAACTACGATGTAGCCTAGGTTATGTTCCAATGAAATAGACAGTAGATTTTTCGAAAAAGATGCGACGAAAGTTTGACGATTATGCGCTTAAAAGATTTACTTAGTCGAAACTATTTTTAAAATAGAATTTAAATAAAAAGTTGAGTTTTCTGAGGAGAAATATTTTTCAAAATGGATTATTGGAAAAACATGCCAAAAAGTGAGGTTAATCAGTGCTGCCAGCCTGGAGAAGACAGTTTTTGGTGAAATCTTGAAAAACAAAAATTCAAAACTCATCATTGAAAAGTGTCGACATTAACGGAAAGTTTGTTTTCAATTGGATAAATCTCATCTCCTCGTTCTTCTATTTCCCACTGAGGCTTTAAATTTTCTAACAATCGTTTACATCTTAGAGAAAAAGCGGCACTGTTGGTCCGTTTCGACAATTTGTTTTGGAAAATTAAGAATTTAAAAATAATATTACATGAGTCATTATGATATATGCATGAAAGGCACGCGCGTTCTGGAGAAACGACGCTGCCTATTGGTTAATCTCTCTGCGTTGCAAGTTGCTCATTTATATTTTGAAGGCGATTCGAAAATCATTAATTTGGTGACCTCTCCTTAGTATTCTTTATAAAGCGAGTTTCCTGTTTTATTTTTGCTTGTTGCTTTCTTGAAACCGTGTTATTTAAATTATACCCATCATCTTTTCGCCACTCTTAAATATTTTTTCCATTTTCTATTGCCAAGTTTTTTACTATGTTTGTATCTTAGAAGATGATGCGATACGCTTAACGTTCCCAGTGAAGGATGGTATTATTATGCCGCCATTTAGACTGGACCATCAAACAGCCGTCAGTAACCACGTCTTCCAGTTGAAGCCGACAATTCATCAAACGTTGATGTGGAGGTAAGAGTCTTGGGTCTATCGTTCACTGGAATAACACTCCATTGCGCTATTTGTTTTTTCAGTCGTCCTCCGATTTCTTTGGACTGCGGAGTCGAATTGCGGTCGAGTGCTGGTTTTAGACGTAATGTTTAATTTTTGTTTACCTTTCACGTAACCGTACTCCGTGCTGCTGTATGAAAATGACAAATTAATAACCGCATTTATATTTGAGAGTATTGAAGAAGGGTACACCCAGGAAGTCACTACGAAGCACTGTACAGGATCTTTTGATGCTGCTCAGTGCCTGCTACTCAGTGAGAAGACAGTACTGTAGACATATTGTTGGCCAAAGTAATGCTGAGCATATGTACTATATTATGTATAGTGCTGAGCACTGACTACGTACTACGAAGTACGGTGGCTGCTTAGTTTGTGATGCACGCACTTGGGTGTAAAGTATAAACGGCAGTGTTTTAGGTGTTACGTACTGCAATGGGCCACACTGTATAAACTGCCACTAGTAAGGTTGCATGTTTATTTTTTTTCATTTCGGAATCAGTTTTTACCCCTCTGTCAACTCAGACACACAACTAAAGAGATGTCCAATTCCTTATACACGCTGTGGTACAAAAATATGGCAAAGATGAAAACAGACTATCAATAGTTTTACATTCTGCGCATCTAAAGCTGCGCACATTTCATGAAATTTATCATTTAATTTTTTTAGAGTATCTGCTTTCACATCATTGGAGCCACATGACGCATGCGCAGTAAAAAATATCCGAATTGAATACCTTTTATCTTTAACGTGTTTTGATGGTCTTGTTGGGGATCTCGAGCTATATGTCTCTGTCAGCTTTAGGTGGACAATTAATCCTTTAAATAAACTATTCACAATGACTGACTCCTGTTGAAAATATTGCATGGGGTTATACTGGCTTAGTTGCTGAACTTGTTGATTTCAGAACACTCCATCCAAAAATAACATAAAATTGTCCTGTGTGACGTAGCGTATACTTCATAGCACACACTAATCCACTTAGTGCAGCCATCTGGTTATTGCAGCCATCTGGTTATTGCAGCCACTAACCCAATTGAAAATGACTTGTGTAATCTAGACACACTGTCTGTGCTTTCATTTGTGAATGTAGTATGTACTGAGTAGCATTTCTTTTCCTTGCATGGCCGGTGAGCCACCAAAAATCGGAAAGGTATGGTCAACACTAAAAAATCATTAAAAAACAAATCCTTTGGTTATGTCCGAATACAACGATCATAGTTGACACTAATTCGGTAGCTATGTTCGAAAGTAAAGAACTTTTTACGGCTGAATGGTATATTTTAGTTCGGAAAATGAACTTTTTTCGACCCAAACCAAGTGACATAATTTACAACTATTTTACAGGTCAGACCTGGAGCTGCAGTTGAAATGTTTCCATCACGAGGATAAGTTAATGAACACGAACTGGCCCGCTACCGTACAAGTATCTGTGAATGCTACTTCTCTAACTATCGACAGAGGAGAAAATAAATCTATGCACAAACCTTTGGCGTTGAAGGATGTTTGTCAGCCTGGTCGAAATACTATACAGATTACGGTTACCACCTGTTGTTGCGTGAGTAAAAATAATATTACACTTGGTGAACTTTTTGTAATGTCCTTTTGAAAACATCTAGGTTACTAGGAGGCTGTGACCCTGACCGGATACGGTTACCTTACTCAGTTCCAACCCCTTTAATTCATCTGATTCGCGGTACAACGGTTTCATGAATCATAATCTTTTTCCTTTTTGTCGTCAGAGTTTGGCCCTGACATCTTATATGGATTGAGCTTTCATTTTTAATTTTTTGTTCCACATTTCCTGCATACTGCACTTCTTGATACGTTGATTTTGTGTAGCACATGTCACATACCGCCATAGCCTGTCAGTAGACTCACCCTGAGCCTTGAAGTTTTTTCTGTTTAATTCTATTAGAAATTTTACGTGCAAGAACATTTTATTTATTTTAATGTCACCACGGAGACATGTCAATGTTGCTACTACGCGTAGGCGCCGATTGTTTTTTTTTTGGGAGGGGGGTAGCTTATTAGTAATTTTGTGAATTTTTGTACTTATATAATGTTTTTTTAAATTAGATAATTTAAAATTTGTCATCCAGGTTGAATGTGAACCAAAAGGTTGTTACATTTAGTTTTAAACCCCTCCCAATAATTTTACCAAGTTGGCGCCTCTGCCAGTAGGCCTCCTTTTGTTTCTTCGCCCGAGTTACGATCCTGGTTTTAATTTTGCTATATGTGATGGGTAGGTTGGGTTTTGGTAATATGGGTATTTCCTATGAATCGTGCTGTGTAGGCTTAGTTATCTCCATTAACGGGCAAAAGTTGCGTACCTACTAATGTGGTACAAACCGCGAAAAAAGCTAAATTAGTGTGGGTAGGGTTTTTTGAAGTCTTCTCGCAGTTAAAATAAATCTTGGGTTTTCTGGCACGGTTATTCACGTTTAGTAGCTTACTGATCGATTTTTTTTTCTTTCTGTTTGATCGCAGTCGCATTTATTCGTCTTACAACTGGTGCATCGGCCTACAATTCGTCACGCTCTGCAGAGCCTTTTACAGAGACAACTTCAACCAGCTGAGCATTGCATCAATAGAATCAAACGATACTTTAGTTCGTCATCGTCGTCGTCTGCGTCCGCATCATCGCCGATGGGTTGCAATAATGACAGAGATGTCGTCGAACAAACCGCCTTAAAGGTGAGCCCTTTGCTCCTATTTTGGAACCGTTACTGCAGCCATCGTGGCGGCATTCGTCACCGAGTGTTTTAAAATTGGTCGAAAACTGCACAATTCTGGAGAATAATTATGGGACTATTAAATTTAATTTGGTAGATGTAGAAAACGCCTGAAAGTTCCTTCCTCCAATTTTGTGCAATGTAATAGAATTACTTTGACAAAGATATACGAAATACGTAGCCTAAGTTCTTTGACAACAAGACAACAAAATCGATTGTACTAAGCACGTACGACCTCATTTTTAGGCTGAGATTTTTGGTATCTATTTTCCTCTTTCTTTTTCTCTTCGCATTTTCAATAATTGAGCGGCCAAAATGTGACTTATCTCTGCGCGAGTAAAAAGAATGTGTACATTTTGTTTTCGAAGTGGAAGATAGAATTAATGACTAATTATATTATAATATTTGCGTACTCGACTATCTACAGTTTTTTTGGACGTGAGTTATGAAAAGAGTAACTTGTTCAGTTTCAGCCATTTAGTCTGTCTGATGACCTAGTCGATTTTTTACTCATAAATTTTTGGGCCCGAGGAATAATTCCATTTCAAGCAACCAAATTGAAGTGTGATCGAAAAAATTGAGGCCAAAGACAGCAGATTACGAAAATTGTTCGTTGAAAAGTTCGTGGAAGTGGGGAGGGGAATGGATGAGAAAATACTGTTAAATTACGGGTTGATACTTTTATGTGCGTTCTTAACGAAAATCTGTATAGATGTGGTATTAAGACCAAGGGGTGAGGATAAGTTCTTTTTTTTTTTTTCATGACATCAGGAAACTTTTGGAGCTGTTAGCTGAAATTAATATGTACGCATAAATATTTATATAATACACATTTCTATGTAACACGGTACAGGTCACAATTTTTATTTGATATTCGAAATTCGGTTCACTAATTCAGATCTAGACAAGAGTGAGTCTTGAATTAGGTATTGCTAAGAAGAAAAGATACCAGATGAATCAAAAAAGGTTGGCAGAAAGCAGGCTAGCAGTTATTTTATTTTCTAAGCATTCATTTAATAACTTGCCCATGTATTTTATAACTTCACAATATAATTTATTTATTACGAATTTCCTCGAGACTTCATTTTAAACGTAATTTTTACTCAGAATTTTGCCAAATAATGTTGAAATTTTTATTTTTTTATTGTATTTATTGTATTAATTAATTTAATTATTAATTTAATATATTTTTGTTGAGAAAACCTACATTTTTAGCGTGGTTTGCTGCGCTAGAGTGTTTTTTTTTCAAATTCTATTTTTTCCCTTAAAAGCCACTTTTTTATTTCATTTACCTTTCTTTTCCACCAATATGCTGCGAATTGAAACTAATTTTAATCTCTGAGAATTTTACCTTGTCTAAGTTATTTCAGTTTCATCATAAGTTGCTACAACAAAAAAATTAAAAATACGTAGATTACTTGCAACTAAAAATGATGGAGGGAAAAATTGACTTTTCTGTTTGTACTTAAGTAAGAAAAGAAAATCAACAAATACCGCCGATATTTGGCAAAATTAAACAGAATCTTAGTCAGACATCGCCGACTAACTTCTAATTCAATAGGCAACCGGTATAACTTTCACGTACTCGGTGTGCATTATGTAGCATCGCCACTTAAAACTGCTTTCCGTATACCTGTTTTTACTTTTTAAAACGTTTCGCCCCACATACGGCTAGTTTGGAATGGAAAAGATAATTGTTTCCTTTGTCGTCTGTGTTGGCAGCTCTCTCTGAAGTGTCCGATAACGTGTAAGAAAATCGTGTTACCAGCCCGAGGCCAAGATTGCAAGCACATTCAGTGTTTCGACGCCGAATCGTATTTACGTCTGAATATCGACAAGAACAACTGGAAGTGTCCGGTGTGCAGGTAAACTTTTAGTACCTTTTCCGTGGGTGCTTAATTATACTGTCGCCTCTCCTATTCGTAGGGATTTTGATCGATCGAACGATTAATTATTGTTTGTAGCAAACTAGCCCTGGTGGAAGTGCTGCATATCGATCAATACATTTGGAGTATTCTGCAGAATAGTGGCAATGACGTCGAAGAAGTTACCATCGATGCGTTAGCTAATTGGAAACCATCAAAAACTCCGTATAATATCAAGGTGAGCACACATTATTCTTTGATTAACTTTTTTCCCGAATTGGGATGGTATTGCTTGTGTAACATGTTGAACAAAAATTTAAATATAATTTTACATTGAATTTTCTGCCGAATAATTTATGGTTTTGATCGATAAGTACCTATTTTTGAGGTTTAGAGTTTAGTCAATGCTTGAAAGTTGTATCGTCTGGAGCATGTTTACATCAATTCTTACCTATATTTCCAAAACTTGTTTTACTCAAATTCTGGTATTGACAGTATAGCGTAAGATACAGGCAGTATATATTTTCTTTCAAATTGTCGGTTGTTTGTTGTTTTATTTCTCTCATTTTTTGATGTACTTTTTTTCCTTATGACGGTGGGAAGAACCATAGAGTTGATTAAATTTCTGTTTATTTCATTAATTACTAAACTGATGATGTAATTATTGTAATTTTCTGCAGAAAGCCCACGCGGAGTCAATAAGGGGTCGCAGGAATCCGCTAAAACTTCAAATTTCGACATATTTTCAATTCTAATGGCGTTTTTTTGTGACGAAGAGAGATTCGCATTAAAATTCGAGGCCTGTGAGCCTTCCACCTGGGAATCAAAATTAGGAGTGTGTTTGCGTACGATATAGATACGCTCGCTTCTTTGCCCTTGCCCCCTTCTTCGACCATTTATTTCTAAGACGTGTCGATATTAACAGCACTCGTCTCATAGACTATCGTAGTTAATTTGAGTTTTTTCGTTTGCGGTAGATCGAAGATGATGGCGAAAGAAAGAGTTCTTGTAAGGCGATGTCACCAGGCAGCATGAATATGCCGACGATGCATAACTGGGAAATGGGTCAGTCGATGTCGCCGTATATTCCTCCGGACATGAACAGTAAGTCAGTCGCATTTGATGGTGTGCGACATTCAGACCGGCAGTAGCAAGACCAAGACAAGCCTTTGCAATACTATGTGGTATGTCAACTGGGGTACGAAACATAACCTGGTTGACTACCCACTTTTAACAACTTACTATTTTCATTGGCTAGAAGCACTAACATTCACCCTTTTTTGTAGAAAATAACCCAGTCGCAGAAATTTTAAAATACATAACAAATTTTAGCCCGACATCCCCTTACTGTATGGTTTAAATTATGAAACGCACTACGTTTTTACCGACTGCATACGGAGAGGTTATATTATATTTGTTATGTCTATCTTCGGAACTAATGGAATTTCGTTCGCTCAAAACAAGTGTCATACTTTATAGATTTTAACGAAAGTAGGCTCAAAATGTTTCTGACTATCCGAAAAATGTCCCTAGGCTATTCATATTTGGAAATTACTAAATTAGAAGGGTGTAGTTGAAGAAAATGAGAATTTAAAGATTGAAAAAATTATTGTCATAAATTTGGGGCTACTCATTCAAATTAACGCAGTATTTTTTAAAAATTTTTTATAAAATTTATTACTTTATTCAAATATTTTTTCGCATGCCATTTACTTCTTTCCCACAATACCTATTTCTAATTTTTCTTTTGATGACTTGATCAAGTCATAAATTTATTATTTTATTAATTGTCCAATTTTAGCGGAGAAGAAAGCTATTTTTAGCATTCTCAGATCTTGAAACCAGCTTGACAGTGGTGTGCAGTCTACGAGTGTTAGTAACACAGCGTATTACAATGCATTTTTCAGACTATGATTTTTAGTAACGAATGTAATAAATTTTGCATCTTTTGGTTTTAGGGTGAGGAGGATTACAAAGCCGAACAGGAAATGTTGTAGAATGTGTAATCCCTGGTGAAGAGAAATTTATACACCCATGTTGAAACCAAGCCAAGTTCGCAATAACTTTAATTCAAGTTTTCCTCCCTTGATCTGGCTGAAATCACGAGTACCTAGGTACACCTCAACCGGAACTTGACTAAAAACTTGAAAAAAAATTCAAATAATCTGTAAAATGTTCGCCATCTTGCTGTTTTAATGATTCGCAGAATTCGGTATAATAGTAGAACATTTTAAACCTTGACCAAGTGCGAGGCCGAGACTATTATGGCTTTGGTCTTGGTCTTGTTTTTGCTCGTTACAAATCGCATGGCCACTCAATACCTATAAATTACCAAGGTGTAGGTGTACTTGTTTGGGCGATATAAGTTGTTTGTATTCGCTGTATTTTTCGCAGGTATTGTCAGTGGTTCGATGGGGCCGTCCAATTTCGCCGGGTCGAACGCGTCCCGAGTAGCCGCATACGAGTCGAGTAACGCGAACGAGTACGCATCCGGCAACCATGCGACGTCCATCATGAACGACTCGCTGGAATCGTTGAACGCGATGGAGAAGACGATCAGCGACCAGGTTCGTCCTACCTGCGGTGTCAAGCAGATGCGTCTGTTGACCATTCCGGTTGACCGTCTCGCACCGTACCCGCAAGAGTTTGCGGTACGAGTTGAGCGGGTCGCCGAAAGAATGCGCGCGTCAAAGTAAAAAAAAACTGTTGATTTTATTTTGCCGCAGATGCCGCACACTCCGTTGACACCGGGCAGCACGCACACGCCCGGCGGACCGCCGAGCGTACCGCCGCCGCCGCCGCAGCAACAGCCACCTCCGCCGCCGTCTTCGTCGTCATCGACGCAGCCGACGACACCGATGACGCCGTCACAACCACCTACATCTGGCGCGGGTAGCGTGACGACGGCGTCGAATTGTGGCGATAGCGGGAAAAATGGCGGCGGTCAAGTGCACGATGCGACCACCTCGGTCGATTTGCCCTCCGACCTGAATTTCGATCCGGCTGCCGTCATAGACGGAGACGTCCAAGGCCAAGAAGGATTAAACGTGAGTATTTTAGGGTCGTCGCCACTCTCGCTTCTCTGCCGTTTTCGCCTGCCGCTGCTACTTTCTAGGCGCTGCGCGCGCAGAAGAGGTGAATTCCCCGGATTGCGCCACCAAGGCAGTCGTATTATGAACTTGAGTAATTTTCCCTACTCGGCCTCATTTGTCCATCGAATTTCATAATTTTAACCTGCTGTATTGTCCCTACTCATACGAATTGTGCGCCTCTTTAGTTTTTTGCTATGGAGGGTTGCACACCGTTCCCCCATCGACAGCCTCCGTCAGTTATCCTTCCCCTCCCTTTTTTGGAATTAATCCTTGTATACCATGTTGTTGCGCAAGTCTTGTCCGTTTATTGCCTACTTTCGGCCTCTTGGAGAGGACGTGAACGCAATTGAACCACAAACCTTGACGTCTGGTCGTTGTCCATGCACATAATATGATTATAACTTCCACCAGTGTTTTCCGAGAAGCGTGAGATGAGAAAATGGAATTTTATCTCAGCGAAATGCGTCACTAGAAAAGCAAGTTTCCTTGATTCTTAAACTATTTTTGGAGATCCATGGTATAGTTTGAAATGTGTTTCTTATGAACATATGGTAACAATCACCGTGACTGTGAAATTAATTAGAAACTATAAATATTTTGGATCCCGAATGAGACGACTCGCAAACTAGAAATTCCCTATAATTTACAATAAATTTCTAGTAGACTTATTGACTTGAAATACGAGTTGGTAGGTATTTATCAAGAAATATCTAATACTCAAATATTGTTGAAAATTATCTAGATACTTATCTAGTTTGAAAAATGATTAATAAATTTTAAAAGAAACTTTCGATTTTTTCTCTTAACAGTTGAGTTTTAAAATAAACAGTGGTGAAGAAACCAGGAATGGGAATGAGAATTATGAAATGTTATTCATTCTTTGGTAGACCATTATTACTCGGCCCTGTTTTGAATGGTTTTTAACTAAAATAGCATAGCTTCAAAAATTAATGTTCAAGATATCATGAACGAACCTTTCAAATTTTTACAATGTTATATTACTCTTATCCTATCTTTGAATAACTTCTTTCTAATTGTTAATATACGAATGAGCCTCGATTAGAAATAAATAATAATTTTCTGAGAAAGCAATATTATATTACGTACTCGTTAAGTAGTACGAATTAATTTTTTTTTTTTTTTTTTTTAACCTGAACATCCTGTGCCAAAATCCATTAATTCTAGATTTATATTTAAGTCGAGTTTTACCTGCTGATAAAGTCCGGCTAAAATATAAATCTAAGTGGGGAAGTGGCCGCATACTAATATAAACTTTTAAATAACCCGAATTTGACGAAATTTTGCTTATAATTTGATAGTTTTCTTTTAGATGGAAACATTAATAGGGAATGAGCTAATGATTTTTGTAGTGCAGAATACTAGGAATAAAAGTGAAAATTTCGTTAAAAAAATCAAAGGGGATAATGGCAAAATCCCGCTTAGGTTATTTTGTTCATAAACTATTGAAAATTAATTTTTTGAGTGATTCTGTTTTAGTTTTAGACAATTCAAAAAAGGTGCCGAGTATGCCTCATCAGTCATCTTTGCCTACCGCAGAATGAGTAACATGTTCTCGAATTATTTTTTTGAAATTATTTATTTATCAAATTTCCTGCGAAAATTCGGAAATGTTCAAAAAGCTCTACTTGCGCTTTTATCTTATTTTAGTCTAGGGTTTAGTTAGGAAATATTTTTCTTTTTCTTTCATTCCAAGTTGTAACTTGTTATTCAATAGTTGACTTATATTATGCAACGAGGTAGGAAAATGGGCAATACGGCTTGTGCTTGCAAACATTGCATTCATTGATAACAGTTCACTCCGACCAAAGTGCGTATGCTATTTTTCGCAACACTTGCTCTAAAAGCTGCGAAATGTTTTCTGTATTTAAATATGTTGCTGGGATAATGAGTTTCATTAATCCCAGTTTGAGAATTTAAGTCATTATTCCCATTTGGGAGGAATGAAACTCATTATTCTCACTGTGGAAATGAGTTGATAACAGTTTACTTTGCACTGAGAAAACGAAACGATAATCGCAGTTACTTTTGAGCATCGGTGACACGAGGCATTTTTAATGGCTCCCCTAAATTTACCACTACTACGCTAGTAAAGTTAAACATGTTCAACTCAAGCAAGTGGGAGGCAAGTGGCTGGTGGTCACATGATGCAGTACTACTGCTACTAAATTGGCAAACTGGAAGCTAGTAAAAATGCCTCATGCGACCAATGCTTTAAAACAACTATTGCAAAAAATTTAGTTTATTTTTTGATTTATCTCTGAGAAAAACTCGGTTTCTCCGTACTTATTATTCATGTACATAAATTAATGTATTTTTCGAAACACATGCTCAAAAGTATGCAATTATAGGTATACTTTTGTAATGACCAAAATATGGAATTTCTGTCCAGGGTGTAAAAATTTTTTATTGGGACAAAACATGATCGTATTTGCCTTTGTTATAAAAGTGTTTGGCTCCTCCCATCAACCAGTCAGATGTCTTCCCTAATCACACTTGTGCCTGTTGCAGAAAATAACATTCACAATTGAGCGCAATGTGAGCGACTTTGACTCCTGCGATTACAACACTCACCTGCGGCTTGTATTGCAAACATTGCGACTCATCATTGCAACTTACCGAAAATCGCTCACTTTGCGCTCTCGTAGTGAAATATGCTATTTTTTTACTGTTCCTATAAAATGGTTTCAGTTCAGTCATCAGATCCTTCGGCTTCCTCCCTTCATACAGGGTTTAGTAACTCAAGGGCGTAGATAGCTCCCTCTTAAGGTGGGTATCTACATCTTTCCTACTATCTCTTTTGAACTCCACCGCAATACTGCCGCCATCAAGAAACACACTTTTTTTGTCAATCTCTTTTTTTGGACCTGAACGGGGAGAGGTGTCCAGACGCCCAGAACTTTCTCCCTTAATTATTTCCTTGGCGTCACCAATGCTGATATTTTGTTCCATTTTCCATCGTTAAGTGTTTCACGATTATCTGATGTTGTGGCTCGTACGTCACCACCCTTTTCATCAAAATTTATTTTAGGCGTAGTAAATTTGCATTAGGTTTGATCGCTAGTTAATTTGTTAGCTCTATTGGGTTCTGACGAATAATTATGTATTTTCGCGGTGTTTTTCAGCTGTTACCCGATAACGTGGTCGATCCGATGGACTTGCTTTCTTATTTAGAACCTCCTCCGGATCTGGCGACACCACCGAGTAGCGGCGCCAGCAGCAACGGCAACGTTGGAACGCCTGGCGCCTCCACCAACGACGACATACTTTCGCTTTTCGAGTGAACGTACAAGTTGCAGTATTTGCAGTATTGCATCGACCAAATGCCTCGCCGGTTGTACTACTTATTTGTTAATGTTTCATTTCGACTAATGGTTTTATTGACAATTTTTTTGTTGTTCGTTTTAACCGCGTAAATAGCCTATGCCTAGTCGGTAAAGTGATTCGAGAAAAAATTCTCACTCTTTGGTGCTCGATGATTTTATTTTTATTTTTTTGTTTCTTTAAAGAATATTTTAAGTTTTTTTTTCATCTCGTAAACTATACCTTTGTCCCTGAATGACATTTCTCGTGTACCTAAGATTAGAACTATCTGAACACAGAGAGAGTCAGTTTTGCGATTCCTGGTGAGCTGTGTTGAAATGTGGTTTTTTTTAGCGGTTGACTAAATTTTGTAAAATCATTAGGAAATTTCGTGCGGAACGAGGTGAAGTCCATTTTTTGGAATCTGGTATAAAATTTCCCGTTAGCTCTGTAAGCATGTAAACTTAGTTTATCTTGCTTGGAATTTATAAAGTTCTTCTCTGTTTAATCTCTGATGGCGCCAATCACAAGAGAAAATTTTTATTCAAGTATTACTAAAAACTAGTTTCAAGGTATATTTACACGCTCAGTTGAACTTCGTCAGCTCGAGATTTGTGTCAGGAGACTCGAGTGTGTCAGCACGATGCAAACGAAACTGAGCAAAAAATATCCGACTTGTTTGATGTTTTATTCAAGCCCAGCACAGGCCATTCGCGCAAATAAACTCGAGTGTTCAAATGCATCTTTCTTTAATATTATTTATGAGACATTTGTGAAAACATTTGTCAGTTACACTACAAAATGTTCGCTTCGGACTTCCTTCGTAGGCTACGAAACGCCTGGTGACTTTTTTTTTGAGGGGGTATGGTGATTGCTATGCCGCAATTTGAACTGGTCTCAACATGGATTTGAAATACTTGTTCACGATTTCATTGCAAAGTATACGCTTCAAGTACCTATATTAATTTTTTTTTCTTTTTCGATGAGTTTGTTGTTAAAAAAAAGAAGTAAAAACAATTTAAACTGTTTGCAGAAAAACGATCACAAAAAATATTATTGTGATTCCTATTCGAAGTTTTTTACGCGATCTTCTGAAAACTAGAATTTTTTGACTAGAGGGTAGTTCTGATCTGAGGTGGCGGTTGGTAAAAATCTTCTTTGAAGGACGTAGGTATTTATAATTGTTTTGCTCGGATGAACTCTTTTAGATCAGTTTTTATTCGCATTTCTGCGTTTAGTTTAGTCAGCAGGATTACTGAATTAAAATCAAACCGTGTTCCTAGTCGAATGATTGGGTGTTTGCGGTCATTTGTTGGCTGGAGCTCAGCATAATTATCTACTCGTTGAAGGTATTGCTTGATGGTTCGGGTCCTTCATCAATCCTCGTCTCTCTCCTCGCACAAAAGTTGAACTTCTAGTCGAATATTTTTTTTTATATATACTACTTATACCTATTGTCTATATTAGAGAATAAAATCGAAATTGGTCGTTTTCGATTTTTTCGGCGGCCTGAGAACGAGAATCGACGTCTCACTTTTGGAAAAATATCCCACTCTAGTTTATGGAAGCCACGAGGCTGAACGAATGAACTTGCGACGCGAACCCCTTCGGTTTTTCGAAATTCAGTTCCGAATAAGCTATTCGGCCAGTCGTTATGTAATTTCGAGTTTCCTCACCAACTTTGTCGTAATCGAGTAGGACTGTTGCGTAGTTGGGTCGAGTGTAAAATTTACATGAAATTTAGAATCCATTTTCACGGGAATGCAATACCATATTATTATTGGAGAACTTTCTTTGTTCGCGTGTACTTCAGTGTGAATATGGGGCGAATTAGATACGTATGTATGGCAACGCCGCCTGTTTCTGCGACGCACTTGACGTGTGATGAGAAAACCGTGCGATTTATTTACAGAAAACAGACGAATTCGGCGTTTCAGTCTGTAATGATATTGCAGGGAACAGAATATTAGACCATAAAAGCTTATTTTAATAGCAAAATACAGTATTTACTTAGTATTAAAACTTAAACAGTGTTGCCGCATCTGCATTGTAGTATCTAAAAAATGGCTCAGAAACTACTCCATCGATTTTAGAAAAAATAGAATGAAGCCTCTCCGGGACCATGAGATCAATCTATCTTATCTTATGAAAAATAGTTCATCAAAATCGATGCCTATTGGGTGAAAAGTTCTTCTGGAATAAGCGTAAAAGAAAATGAGTGTATGACGGTACACACGGTTGAGATGAAACTTGTATCTAATTTTCGTTCAATAAATCAATTGGAGTTGAACAGGCCAAGCTCTGGCAATCAAGGTGATACGTTTCACGACCGTTTTTTAGTTCACTAACGTACTCAAGTATGTTTCATTTCAAAAAGTACGTATATAGATTGCATTGTTAACTAATGCAAGGATTCTTAAATAAAACCATTTTTTTTTTTGCTGACCCGTAGTGAGTTCTTTATCAAATTACTTACTTTTCAAATTGCGATCTCTTGATTTCAAAACATACCCATCTTATTTTACCAGTTTCAACGTAAGTAATTATTTCGAAATAATTGCGTAGGTATCTATTTTCACTTAGATAGGTATTCTCAGATGAAAACACTTTATTTTTCTCGACATATTTCTGTAAAAGTGAATTTTTTCTATCAATTTTTTCGAATGAAATAGATTTTTGCAAGAGTAAATTCTTGTAGGAGCGGTAGGGTTTTTACGTATTTTCAGATTCCTTATCAATTTCTTATGGGAGAATTACATGTGAATGTAATTTACGTAAAGAGCTGATTAATTGAATTTTTTCCGATCATATTTTACAAACGAAAGCAATATTAAAAGTTTAACGAAGTAAATACACGCATTCACGTATTTTTCTTCGTGATATCTGTTTTAAACATCGATAAAACTGGATATAAATGTATATACTTGAACAACAGCTCTACCTATCTACCTGTTTTCATTGGTTTAAAATTGGCCGCCAGATACCGCCCACTTTGGTTTGGTTCCTCTTCGAATATTTTTCGTATAAAATTCAATCAAAAAATTTTCGGTTCAATTTTTCTTCTTTTTCAATAAGAATTTTTTTTGCATCTACATTTGTTGAAATTAGAAGTTTCAGTTTCTTTTTTCCTTGATTATTTCAATGTTTCTGATGTCTGCCGTGAGGTTTTAAGGAGGTTAAATACAGTGCTGAAAATTTCAAGCGCATATTTCTACATATTTTGTGGTTTTCAAGTGAATGTGCCTGAAAAATTGTACAAATACATGTATAAATGCTTATTTTCGGCACTCTCGTGAGAATATTTTCCAGTTACAAACAGCTAAAATTCCTTGTCACGTAATAACTTTTTTTTTTTCGAAGTTGATTAACAATTCGCTTGTACTGAGCTCTGAGCATCTGCACTGGCTAATGTGGCTGTATAAAAGAGTGGAAATAACGAAACCGCTATTTTGTTCCGTATTCGTTTAGAAGGTGTCTCTTCCCATTTTCAAAATATTTTCTGACCCGAAACCTGACAAGTTTAGCAAATATTGTGACCGAAATTTTGTTCGGTTTAATTGTGTAGCTTATTTCGAATGTAAACTTGTCATTCTTCATTTATGGAATGAAAAGAAATGTTTTGAAGCTTTTCTTTTTAGGTATCGTTCTTGCTGCAGTGAATCGTAACACAACCACCCATTTGAAATCTGTGGTTATTTTCAAAAAGCCGATACGTCACTTCTTCAATACTTTTGAGTTAAGCATTGGGTATGATAGAAGAAAACCAGTTCTAGATTCTTTACTTTCAAATTTTCTCGAGAAAATACATGATATGTTAGTAGAAGCATTTAATTCTCATCCAAAAATTGATGATTACTTAACAAAACTCGATACGTCTTGAAAACTTTTTCGTCTCTGCGTTTTTCAACCATCTACTCGCTGTTTACAGTTGCACTCGTGATTAACTGAAACTAGACCCCTCAGATCACAGTTCCGTTACTTCGTATTGAAATTTAGTTTATTTTCTGAATTTACGCGGGCAGGTAAACTTTACCCCAGAAATGTTCATCTAGACTCGACTCACAATGAATGAAGAAAGTGAAAGATTGTTTTGCGCCAAAATTACGTTAATATTGCAGATTCATCTTCAGTCAGCTAAGGACCCAAATTGCAGTGTATCTTATAGTATTTCTACACTATAGTGTCGTATTTGATGTTCGCATCAATTTTCAATTTTTCGATTTGCGACAAGTTGGTTCAGCATGATGCATGATTCAGTTATTATCGAGTCCGCACGTTTGTGACGTAGGTAACGTGTAATGTACCATTCAGTGTGACTCGGATCCCACATTTGGAAATGAATTTGAACATAACAAACTTTTCTCACATGTTTTTCGAAATACTGCCAGATCCTCCCACTACGTTTCTGTTTGACGAATTCGCAAAGAGCGGAGGGATCAGTCGCTCACAACTAATTCTCGCATAAACATAAATTGGTTTGTTGCTGAATCATCGATTCATTGAATTTTGTTTCAAGTCCTTACGAACAAGTAAATATATTTTTTTCCCACATTTATCATAATAATATTATAATTTCGTTAACATAGAAAAAATGAAAATATACGAACTTCTGACTTCAATTTTATTTACCGACTAAACTGTAACATTGTACACACTCGTTGGAGTTTTATCCGAATTGGAAGCGATGAACTAGTATTTGGCCCATAAAAAGGAATTGAGATAGCGATTAAAAATTTCAGTAACTGGAACGAAATTCGTTGTAATTAACTTAGTGAGCGGTTTAATAGTAATACGAATAATACGCGTAATTTTAATTTTTTAGTGACGCGATAAGAAAATTCAAAATTATTTTCTGATAAGGACTTGAAAAAAACTCGATGAATCAATTATCCAGGATCCAGCAACAAACCGACTTACGCGAAAATTAGTCGTAAGTCGGAATATTCGTATGTTCGCAAACAGCATTCGCTGCACGTTTGCACAAAAATCGACTAAATTTTCGTTACATTAGGTTTTTATTGGTATGGGTACGTTCCTACATGTGGAAGACCATAATAATTATGTTTATTATTTCGCTTTGATGGAAATTTGTAGTTGGAATTCACTCGCCATGAATTTATAGGCTATTTTTAATACGGAGAAAACGGCAAACGACAAAGTAGGTTAGGAAAAGGCGAAAGGAAATGAGAAATCAAACTTTTTTTTTTTTAAATTTACCGTATTTTATTTGAAAGAATTTTTTTCTTATTTTAATTTTACTTTGTAATCTCGTATACATGTTCCTGTAAAAATTTAAGTTTTGTACAGTTAAATTACGTCGAAGACTGAAATTTTAACGATTGTCTTCGTTTAGTGTAAATAAAACTTTTTATTTATTTTCATTTCTACTTATTTACATCTTGTTGCTTCGAGACCAAAACCGATGACGGAAATTTTTGATTTAGGCGAATACCTAATAATATTTATGTTTTTTCCCCCTTCCCCTTCCTTTTCATATTTTGAAATCGATTTTTCAAACACTTTCGGACGAACATTCCCAAATTTTTACGTTACCGTTTCTCTGTAACGAAGCAAAATTATTTCCTCGAATTTTATGAAAACACTCGCATTTTCTCCCGTTAAGTATACTTATTATATTTTTCGCCATTTTAATTTTATTAATTATTTTTTCCTCCAATCATGTTCGTAGTCGAGTTTTTGTAGCCACTTTACATTAAATCTATTCTCTCTATCATATTTTGTCAACGTTAGGAGAAATTGATATACCTATTTTATTTTATTTTTTGATTTATTATTATTTTACTGGCGTATAAACTGACACGTTAAAACTTGATGTACCTATTATTGCGAGCGTGTTTTGTAAATTATTATAAATAGGTTTTTTTTCCCCTTTTTTTCATAAGTATTCGAAAAATATATTGTGATGTACCTATATTAATTATAAAATGAATTTTTAATCAGTCTGCGTTATTGTTTTTCTTCTGATGAGAGGTGTACTTGGAAAATTATATGGGATACAACAATGGTCCGAGGAAATTTCTTTGGTGTAATTTGAGGGGAGAGGATCGAGGGAGTACTAAGAATAAATTAGCAATAATAAGTCACGAGGTGACGTCTTTAGAAAATTTCAACGTGATAATTTGAATAATTTTTTAAGGGATGGGGAGGCTGCGCGTTGAATCACTCAATTTTCGTTGGGACTAATTCTAATGTTGGTTTTAAAAAATACTGAAATATTCGAATATTTTTTCCGTTTAATTTTTGAGGAGGGGCGCCATTTTCATTTTTCGTTAGCGAATTATTTCGTACCAACCCCGTATGATTTTGATTTTACGTTTGAGTTTGAAATTTTTGTAATCTGTTGAAAAATTTTGAAATTCAGTGTCAGCAAATGTTTTGGCTCGCTACGATCTTGCGTAGAATTCCAGATTTCCAGGCTATAACACCAGCTGAGGCATAACGTTAACCGTCCTTACCCCACTCGTGCAAGAAGTCTTTATCAGTTACTTACTTGTACGTCTTGTTGGTTACGAAATTAGTTTTAAGATTCACTATTTTTCTATTTAACCATCTAACCAATGTTGCATAGGTGATTCACTCGATAATTTTAAAAACGTCAGTTATACATACAATATAACTGGGTATGTCCCTGGCATGAAAGGGTCGGGCCTCGAAGGCTTAGCCCTCTTCCCCAACTTTTTTGAAAATTTTAGAAATACTCATTCGAAACTGCCCAACCGATTTTAATAAAATTATATATTCTGCGTCCTATTTGCTGGTGTTAATAAGTTATAAAATTAGTTTTTTCAATGTTTTATTATAATAATACTAAAGGAAAACGTTAACATGATAAAATCTCTTTTAGTGTTAATCAGAGCTAATGAAATGGGCATAAATAATTTGTAGCTTTATTTTTTTATTGCTAAATTTTTTTATTTGTTTTTTATATTTTTTTCAATTTTTTCCATTCGGTTTTTTTATTTTTTTAATATTGTTTTCCATTGTTTTCAGTTTTTTTTTTTTTTTTTTAGATAAAATTTGCGGTATTGCACTTTGCAGATTATGTCGAATATGCGTGCAAAATTTTATTTAAATCAGTGGGTTAATTTCGGAGGAGTATATTTATAATATTTTAAAATGATCTGCGTAAGAAAGCTTCGCCTTTCAGGCTCCGCTCAATTATGTATATATGTGTATAGTACCGATCACTGCGACTGCAAAATTAATTAATTGTCACCACCAATTTTTAATAAAAAGAAATTCCTTAAAATTTACAATTTCAGGGTAACATAATATTATGTTACATTTTTTGTTAAAAGGCCTAATGGAATCGAATTTTCAATGTGTTCCTGCTTTGGGTTAAACTTGGTTACGAAATTGTTTTTTCTTCTCATCCATTACTACCATTTGCCTCGGTTAAAAAATGTATTTTTCTGATATCCGATAAATATTTTTGCTATCATGGGCTAAAAATAGTGATTTCTAAATGTTCGAAACCCAATAGTCCCTTCAATTTAGCAATACGTAATTTTAATAAACAACGTTATTATAACGTGCATCGCTTATAATATTCTATTTTCAAAAAAGTTATTCAAACTCGCAACTTTTATAGCTCCTTTTATTTACATAACATTTTTTTACTCGTTTCGTCGCGAGTATTACCGATTACCGATCACTAAAGTTTGTCAGCGGCTTCCTTTCTTAACGTTTTGAAATTACTCCTATCAAAAAATACTATGCAACTTAGTATACATACGTGCACAAAATGTGAAGTATCTTTTGCAAGTAGGTATTTTGCTACTTGTTTTATCAAGCACGAACTACTAATCACTAAACATTGCCAGTTAATTCCCGGGACACTCTGCACGTAACAGCTAACGCCTAAATGTTTTAAACTCTGTCTGGTTGGTGAAAGTAAGCAACAAATTTCTGAAGAAACACTCCAGTCTTTTACTAGTAGAAAAATAGAAAAAATAGTTTAAGCTTAAAATAAAGAATTGTTGAAAAACCACGGAAAAGGGACCAATATAGTTAGGTACTCATTCGTTGGTAGGCCATTTTAAGAATTTTTGGAACGTACGCTGTCCCTTTTTGTTTTTGAAGGCAACTGTGAAAATTAATTTTCAAGAAATCGCGAATGAAACTTCCAACATTTTCACATTGTCCTATTTCCTAAATCTATACCTACCAGCGAATAACTTCTTACTAATTGCTAAGAGATGGATAGGACTCGATTAAAAATGAGTAACACTGTAGAAATGAATATTGAATAACGTAGGTGGTAGGTACTCTTGAAGTGGAATGAATTGAGATGATTTGTTTGTTGTTTTTTGGTCGATCAATTAATCATTAGGTATCTAGCCTACATACCTAATAAACTCTTGATTTACAATAGAAGTGTTGAATTCGAGTCTTATCTGCGCAGTGGGTATAAACACTCTAATTCCAGGTAGAATAGAAACTGGTAAAATTTCTCATGATTCGTGCACGATGTCTTGAAAAATAATCGTTTGAGTTGTTGTCCTGTATTTCTAATTACCTACAGGTACCTACGCAGTCGCAGTAATTGGTGCTAAATATGTACCGAGATTACCGTGTAACTTGAGTAACATTTTTTAAATTAAGTTACTTACCAGCATCCCTGAATAATTGATCTCCAAGAGTGGTTTAGCCTAAGGGTAAACAATGGAATACTTAGCTGTCCGAATAAATTAACATGCATTCTAAAATATGAATAATTTTTATTAATTATTATTGACCGAAAAATGTAGCACCACCAATGTTGGACGTGCGGGATGTATGCTGTGTATTTGAAATTGTGGAAAAATACGCGGATCGACTCTCAAATCCGTCCATTGTGTAGTCCTTTTTACGAAACTGATCAGGCATTATTTTTTGTTCCATCCTACTTCTTCGGCAGTCTGTTTGGTTACGCCACATGAAGCGTTTGATTTGAAATTCCTAGACACCAATTTGACCGGATATCCAAATTTGTTGCGAACAATGGCGTCCATGACCGGTCTCAGATCCATGTACTTCACTGTCGTCTCCACCCGATAATGCAGCACAATATAAGCGATTTGCGTTTTCAGCGACAGCATAGCGTATTTAGAGCCTATGAAATTCAAATACGTAGGCGGTGGTGCGTCAGCCAGCAAATGCAAAACAAAAATGTGGTATGGGAAAGTGGAAAAAATCCTAAAATTCAATCTAAGTTTCTTCTATATCGAATAACACCTGTGGCTCGTAATGAGAACATCGTACGTCACTTTTTGGCAGTTTTGAGTCAGAGTGTTGGGCACGTCGTTCGATTGGCTACTGAACAAATGGTCCAATCGGATGTTGCCTGGGGTGCGTTTCTGCCAAATCACACATTTTAGTAAGAACCGAATTGCGCCAATAAAATATCATAATACAACGACTTTCGGGTGTCTGTGGTACGTGGTGTGTCTGCATGGAAAGGGCTCACCCATAAATCTGGAGGGAATTAACTTTGCGGTTCAAAGTAAAATTAACAAGATATTCGAGCAAGTGTCTCATTTATCCATCTGCTGGTAATGAAAGTAGTAGATTCTAAAATGTTTGCAGATACGGCAGACCAAAAATTTGTTTCAGATATTTACCTGTGTCCGTGTTGCTAATGTATTCTTATCCCACTCTCAGGCCTAATGGGTGAATCTTTCGAAAAAATGCTTTCTCGAGATAAAGAATACAATTAGTGCTCCATTTTATAATATTATCTTGAAAAAATTTCCTGGCTGCACTATGTGTTGTCTGCTCAAAATTTAATAAAACTATTTCCACCGGACTTAAGACAGGCAAATTTGGGGTTTTCTCTTAGGAAAGAAAAATATGTTGCAAAAGGTGCAGTTGTTTTGGCGCAAAGAGGTCCCTCGTTCGGATGCAAAATGGTACGTTTCATTTTCAGTTTCTAACAGGTTGTCGCATTTGAGGTTTGAATTTGTTGAAAAGTTTACTTTTGAATGCTATAATAACCAAATTTGAAACACCTATTTTATCATCATAAATGAGGAATATTAAAACAAGCAATGTCCTAGAAAAGAAATGTTTCCTGAAGCAAGAAGAACGTACCTTGACATAGGTTTTTCTAATCCAAAAACAAACAACTAATGTAATCATCAAAGTCTTTAAAATCATACAGGTCGGCCAAGTTCCATCGCGCAAATTGGTTTTGTATTACGTGACATCATCAATTTCGTGCATTGCCAAACGCATTAACTACTTGTCCATTTCTGTAGGCTCCAAATATTTGTCTAAATTAATTCTAAATAAAATTTGTGGGTGTAACAACCAATAGATAATGAAATAGAGGCAATGAAACCATCAACGTCATTTGTCCTGGAGGTTATGTATTTGTTTATATGGAACTTGGCTGACCTGTAGCCCACAGATTTTGAAGACTTTGTCATCATAAGTTGTTTTAAAGTGGAGTTTAGCATAATTAGTGTCATAATTTTGCTTTGCTTTTTTTATTACAAGTTAATTTTGTGAAAATTTTTTGCATAATATAAGGTATTATGATTTTTTTTTATCAAGTAATTGAATTAATTGCTTCAGCAACCAATGTCTTTTTAATAACATTATTTTGTGACAGGAACAACCAATGTTTTGGTGAAACCATAAACTGGATTATCTCAAAATTTCAAAAAGTGACATAGGATTTTTTTGTTCCACACCACAGTAAGGTGAAACTATTGTTTTCGTGCACCGAAAAACAGTATTTTGAGGCTTCCCGACAAAAACGGGAATTGGTC
Organism: Ericerus pela; assembly: GCA_011428145.1. Classification (NCBI taxonomy): domain Eukaryota; kingdom Metazoa; phylum Arthropoda; class Insecta; order Hemiptera; family Coccidae; genus Ericerus; species Ericerus pela. The sequence continues at coordinate 593,366 of WOFM01000556.1, forward strand.
AGTGATATTGATGGTACCTATTTTTGATTATTGGATTCTGTCACCTCCTTTCACATACCACAGAGAGGTACAATTATCATTCTAAAATACAATTTTATCGATACAAAATGGTTTATTTCTTCGTGAAAGCCATGGCTGAAAGTGGAAACTCCAATGTCTGTTGTTAAACTGGAAGTTTTGTGTTTGAAAATGAGTCACCAATTTTCATTTTATCATTTTCTTTTCTTCTACTCACCAATACAGGACCGTGGGCCTGAGCCAAATGCTAAGAAACTATATTTTGGTCTGTTTTGAATGGCATCCGCAGCAAAATTATCCGGATTCCATTCGGTCGGGTTAGGATACAGCTCAGGATCTAGGTGAACACCATGCAATGCCATCGCTACTTGACAGTCGGCTGGAATGACCCGCCCGTCTGCAATAATGATGCCTTATACATAAAATCCTGATTTATAATACGTCATATTTAACCTAAATCCAATACAAAGTTTAGCCAAATGGCTTGTCAATTATGTAACAATATTGGAAATAAGGAAAAAAGGAGTAAAGACGGATCCAGAAGGATTGAATGCAAATCATTCGGATGTGCATTACAAGTTTTGTTTTATTTTATGGAGTTTTATCCGTATCGGCCATTAAAATTTTTTTTTTTTTTTAGACATTTATGTTCAATACCTATGTAGTCTAACACAAATTCAATAGCTCTGTTTGATACAACTTCACCAGCTTACACTAACCTACATCAAGAGGGCAATTCCACAAATGTAGGTTATATGACTGTGTCAAATTTTACTTGAACATTTGTGGAATATCCATACCGGTGTAGGTTGGTGTAAGTTGGTGTAATCCTATCAGAGCTAGTGTCAGTTCTGAGAAGTGAAAAATCACAACTTCGAAGTTCAACTACCATATTTTGTCAGACTGAATAATATGTTTGAAAAAAAGAAAAAAAGAAAAAAAGGAATTAATGCTTATAATATTATAGATCAGCTGCCCATGGTGTCAGCTTCGTTTGAAAGATGCTCAGGACCTTTGACCTTAACCCTGAACTAAGTGTACCCTAATATATTACACAAAAAAAATCTGAAAATATAAAATTCTCCCCTTTTGGGCCCAACGAAGGTTAAAGAATGGGTCTAATAATAAAATTAATTTCAAATTTGAATTCTGCCCTTCAAAACACATGTTCAGTGATACACTACACAATAAAATAAGAAAAAATAAATTCTCCTTTTTCTTGGCACCACGATGCCTGACAAATTAGTTAAACGATAAAACGAGCATCAAATTCGATTTCCGCACCTCAAAAAACATGTCCGATAATGTAAATTTAACAATAATGAAAAGTCCACTAAGTGGAGAACTAATAAGTTTGTATATTATTTTTCCTTTGTTTGATTTATGTACACGTAGTGCTATTATTCCAGCCTTCATCGATTTTCCTTTATAAATAAGTTTTTTGTTGTGATGAAATAATAAAACCAAGCCTAGAACTTTCCTAGGTTCATGAAAAATGCATGCACAAAAATTCATCTGCATCGATTTTGTAAATTCTGAGATTACCCTTTCCAAATTTTCCTCTTAATATATTAGTATAGATATAGATATAGATAGGTAATTAGACTCTGTGAAATTGCTGCATTCTTTTTGTTGAATCAAAGGAATCCTTCCATCTCCATACAGTTTTCTACCCATATCAAATATAAATTGAATTAAATTTTTTCCATCCAGCATTAAGCTCCTTTCACTCAATAGATTTTCTCAAAACTTTGTCACCATAAGGTGCCTGTACTTTGAGGCTTTCTGAGAATTTTTTTTTGAAAGCTTCATTCTGAGAGCTGCAATTGGGTTGAAAAGTTTTCATCAATCGGTTTTAGTTTCAGAACTGTTTTTGAAAGTGAGTTCTCAGTTCTCTTTCAGGGTTGTATTGTCTATTGTAAAAGTTGAAAACTGAAAAAATCTTGGAGCTGTAATCAAGTTAGAATGCTATTCCAACAAGTTTTATTTTTATACCTGTTTTGTTTGAATGTTAATTCTTAATTCTTTGTAAGAGTTTTAGTTCTGTGGTAGTACTGAGAAGTCAAAACTCAAAACATTGAGAGCTGTAATTAAGTTAAAAATTTTTCTTTAAAACTTATAGTTTTGTAAGCCTTCTTTTTGACTATTACTTCTCCATTCCATTGAATGGTTCTGTTTTTTTTTGTTTTTTTTAAATCTGATAAATAAAAAGTAAAATAAAATAGACGTGTAATTTAATTTGAAAGTTATCATTAAAATTGTGAAAAAAAATGACTTTTTGAAAGCAATATAACTTTTTTAGGCTAATATGAGAGCTTTGTCTGATCAAGCTTGACAAATTGTTTTTATAGGGGTATTATCTGAAGAGAAAAAGGGAGAAAATAACACCGAATTACTAATAATTTGGGATAAAATTGATCAATAAGAACTACAATTGATAGGTTTAGTCTTTGTATTAGAGTTAACTTTTGTATCAAATTTTGCGACTATTAGGCAAGAATATTACAATCATTATTGAGTTTAGCCTCTCCAACAACTCCTCAAGCATGAATTGTGAAGCCAATTGTAACCAAATATAACGATATGGTAAAATACTTCTAGGTTAATGTCTGTTTCAAATTTTGTGTTTATTGCTTGAAAATTACTCATTTTAGAGTCACGAAACTGCCTTAAATGCAACAGAATAGCACCTACCAGACCAATCATAAAACCAGTCTGCACCAAATTTAAATGATCTTGTCCTTGACATAATAATAATGTTTGGTCAAAAATTTGTGACTTGAACAAAAAGTGTGTCCTGTCCAATGTTAACAAGAATTGACATTGTCCCTACGAGAAGGGAATCTAGTACTTTAGGTCCTTTTCAAGGCAACACTGCCAAGTGGTACTTTAAATCCTCTAGTTTCATATGTCAATGACCAAATACGGATATTTTTATTCATTATCGAGTTATCAGTTTTTTTGGTATCATAAGATTATGAATTATTTTGTGTTTGGTGCTTGTGCTGGTTATTTTACATTATTATTATTTCATCTATGTAAGTTTTTAGTCATTTTTGAAAAAATAATAATGAATGTAGCAATACCATCAACTCGTATCGTCTACGCAATGAGACGTCGCTGTATTCTACGTAAAAATAAGTAAATATATATAGTAATTTTTTTATTTCACAAATAATGATTATATTTTGTAATTTTTGATGTGTAAACATCTTAGTGCTCGTTGTCTATGGTAGGGGATAAACAAGAATTGTCATATTTGCATAACTGTAACTCGTACATTTGTAACTCTCATTTGCGTGTGTTACATGATGTACACTATTTTATGTTTTCTTATCAATTCTTCGTGGGTATTCCCCAGCAGAACTCACACCTTTTTTTTGTAATAATACGAATAAAAGCAGCATGAGAATACGTTTTCGAGTGTAGAAAGAATATTTGAAAATTGGCATTCCTGAAAGATCCCATAATTCATTTTTTTGAATCAGCTGCCTTGCAACATTACGTAAGGTGGTGGTGATGGTGAAACTCACTAGACTTAGTCACAAGGGTGGGTTTTATAATATATCAAAATATTAAGGTCTAAAGTATTATACGACCAAAGTTACCGTAAAGTAAAAACTTTAAACACATTTTTTTGGCAACTGCAATATCTGCAGCTGGCCCTTCTTTTAGTGACATCGTCAATTGTACATACATACATACAAACATACATACACACGCATGCATATAACAAAAATTCATATGGATTTTCAAAAATGGAATCAAAATTTTCCTGTGGTCATGAAACAAAAAACTTACTCCCACCATTGGGTCTTTCCGCAAGCACAAAATTGAGAAGTACATTTCCATGGAAAACCTACTTAAAAACGAATGTAAGTAAATGGGATTTTTTACAAATGAGGTCAGCCTAGGACCACCCAGTTTTCTGGAAAAAAAGATGGAGGTTCTCCTCCTGATTTACCAACATTCTGAAGGAAACTCTTCTCCTATAATGAATCGTACATTAGAAGAGAGGATAAAACGATATTTAATTAAAATGATTTATTATGTAGGCATTTTCTTTGAAAATTAGGAATGTAGGTTGGTGGTAGGTACTTATAAATGTTTATAAGACTCCCGAAGTATGAAAATTTAAATTAATAAACGATAAAGAAAATAAAACGATCTCACCGTCCAGTTTAATTTCTTCAGTCGTTTTGCGTAGCGTTATTGGAAATAAGGTGAATATGCGTAGAGTTTCTTTGACGCATTGTTCCAAAAATTCGAGTTGGCTTAAATTTTCTACACTGGCGAAGGTAGCTTCGTCTTTGCAAATTGCTTCCGTTTCAAGTACACTCGAAGCTTCTTGGTAAACTTTTTCCTGATAGGAAAAAAAAAAATCATGAAGTTTATGCGAAGTCGAATTATATTTGGCTGGAGAGGGCAGTAAAAAAGTTGAATGGAACTCTTATTTCAACTGCAAAACTTGATAACTCGTTACTTTTTTACCAGCTTCTTCACAATGAGACAAATAAAGGAAAAGGGTTACTGAGTCACTGTTTTATAGGTGAACGAAAACAAAAATGTCGTTGCAAAATGTAATCCCTTTGAGACGACTGACAACCTCCGAATGAATTACAAGTGCTTTATAAATAGAGGGCCAATTCAAAAAAGGGATGTGGGGACATCTTCCTCGATTCCCCTCCTTTATGGATCGGCCCTACATCGACAGACTGGTCACAGACCATGTCAATGACCTAAATTATAGCGCGCTTCTCATAAAACAAATAGCCATCGTCAGTATACACTCACACAGACTATCAAACGCATACAATATGGTGTAGTGACACATTAAGGGAGCACGGACCCCCCAAATGAGGGAGGTGCGGAGTGTGAGTAACTCCTGGTCAAAAAAATTATTTGACAAAATGAAAAATTTCGAGGGCAGTTGGCAGATTCCAGTATTGTTAACCAACTTCAAAAAAAAAAAAGGAGCGTTATTAGTTTGATCCATATGTAGGCTGTAGACTTCTTTTCAGTCAGAACTGCCACTGTTAGAGAGGCGAGTACGTATGTACTCAGGTCCTTGCAGATACAATGCATATTGTGGCTAATATAATCCTGCTGCAGACCTTCTGACTGTCTCCAATACATTTTAGGAGTAGACTAAAATTAAGTGGGCTGGTTACCCATACTGATAAACAATTTGGTCAGTTTCGTATGCAAACTTGTAGTTGGTTAGTGATGGGAATTTTATAGTTCTTTTTATGGATCTGCTTTCATCACTCCGACTCCATGAGTGGAAGTAGTTCTTAGAAGTACTTCATTAGTTCCTTTAGTTCCACCAGTTTCAAAAAAGGAGACGCACCAGACGTCCTTGAATGAATGTTAGAATGGAAGGAAAGAAAAGAGTGAAAGGAAGGAAGTCTTGAAGTTCAAAAAGTAGGAACTGGAATTGTTATATTATTAAAATTGCAAAGAAACTTGTCAGCAATTTGATAAAGGTTTACAGTTATCAAATTTTGATTCGGACTATTTTTGAATATTTTGTTTATTTTACCAGTTGCTGAATAGTTTTAATTTGGTAACGATAAGTTGATAACATAACACTCAGTCACTCACTGAACTAGAAGTATTATAAAATGAATGAGAATAAAAAAAAAAAAATAATGAAACTAGCTCCTTTTTCTAAGTGGAATAACTCGAAGTCATTCCTCTAAAAGAGTATTTCATCGGAAGTATTTCCAGATGGAACAACACACCACTATTATTGGTTATAGGTAGAGGAGATACTTTCAAACGAGTTGAAAAGTTCGAATGACCAGCTTACAGTGGGTTACTGTGCCATAAGCACCTATGTTATATTAGTGTTAAATGTTCCTAATTATGTTTTTAAACCATACACAGCCAGCAAAGCTGAAGTATTGTTGAACATGCACCTCACAGCGATAACATTACATTCACATATGGCGAGTCATAATGGCAGACTGCGGTAGTATGTGCGTCTGTGTGCTACGAATAGGGGCAAATTTACATGTAAGTGTAAAAATGAAAGTAAGACACAGAACCCAAATAAAAACTGACCAATTATTTGCCTTTCGTCAAAAAATGATGCTCCGGATCTACCCCTGGCTAGGAAACATACACCGCATTACACTGTGCAATTTTATTCGCAGGTGGAGTGCTGTGAAACCAATTCACGTCCCCACTGGGTATTCACACACAAGTTAGGTGACGTAGCCGATGAAACCACATTCAACACTTTCAACAGATACCACACTCATTGCGAATCGTTTGCTTGCTGAGACTGACTGAGAGTCAAATATAAATATACGGACTTATAGCCAACTAAACTCACATCTGCTAAGTAATACACGGTGAGGGAGGCTCATTTACTGTGGCGACTGATTGGGAATCCAATCGTCGAGTCACTTCGGTTTGTAATGTAAATCAAAGAATTTATTAGCGTGTCTGTGGAAATGATTTGGAAAGTTTGAATATCGACATAATCGGGTGCCACTCTTTTACTTCTAAAGCAGGGTTCGAACTCGCATCTCTACTCTCTAATCTCTGGTCTGTATTCTGTAAAGTTGGGAAATTTCATCTTTTAGAGAATAAATCAAGAGAAACGGTATAAACCATAACTGAGTGTTTGCCTTCGGTGAACTTTTTATGTACCTATCAGATCGTAGAGACTAAATCAACGAGTATAAACCGTCCTCAAGATAAAGTGTTACGTTCTCAAAGCAAACCGATCTTGTCGTAGTTTCAAGGCCGATGAACTATCCATATTATGTATCAATGGTTTTGAAAATTATGTGGTATATCTCCTTCAATATTGAAGTTAAGCGAACGATGTATAGAACTTTTCTTGTTTCCCGCGAAAAGTTGGGTACGATTATTTTCTCAAAAATTTATTTTTCCTTCATTTTTTTGTTTCGTTCTTCTTAGGGCCGTGCCGTTTCCTTCAATGCGAAGGTATGCAAACATTCGTACGTAACATTCTCGCGTAGCGGTATTATGGCACCCGGTTATATCGACATTTACATACCATTTGGACGGACACGCTTTTACCTGGATGTCCGGATTCATGGCTAGTAACAGAAGAATGAAACTTCCAGTCACGGCCGTCGATTCACTGCCCTGAAATACGAAAATAAGGTGAAAATACGCTATTGTGCGCAGGTTAATCATTTCAAGGTAGACGCAAGTTTTTCTTGTAAAAACCGGTAACTGGTGGCATAGGTCCACCTTTTGCCACTTGCCACTTATTTCGTGCAGCGTACAAAACTAACCTACCGTAACAATTACGTTCAACATTTCGTCGTGAATTTGTTTCTCGCTGAATTCGTTATTCATTTCTCGCGTTTCAAACAGAATGTCGACCAACGTCTTCGTTTCGTTTGCTGTGGAAATGAGAAAATAAAAAATTTTAAACATCCATCCAGCATCAGCGTTGGAATTTTCAAAAATGCGTGTCAAAAGATTCTAGGGCGACGGCTTCTGCTAGACAAATCTGTTTTTTCTGTCTTCCTTGAAAAGCGGCTAAAACTGAAAAACTTCCAATATCTTTTTATTCGGATGGTTCCCGAAGGGAAGAAAATCGTCGTTAAAAATCAAAACTACCGACTGAGGCCCAGTTCATCTTTTTTATTTCATATCAACAGTTTTAGCCGTCTCAAGAAAACAAAAACAAAAACAAAAACAAAAACGACTACAACAATAACAACAACAACAAACTCCTCTTCTATCTGAGTTTACTACTGTACAAATTCTAGTGAATGGAGGCGCAAAAGTGAGAAAATTTTACATTTAAAATATTCAGTTTTTGCAACATTTTTTTGCCTAAATTTTGTGACTATCGTTGTAAACACAAAGTATTGTTAGTTGCGGTCTGCGTGGCGCAGCGGTCAGCTGCTCAGCCTAGCAGTTGAAATATTGCAGGCTCGAGACCAGTCGTCGACACATTGGCCACCCAAAATTTTGGCGTGTTCGATACGGTTCGATTGGTGCTTCATCTAGAGATGGAAAATATTGAAAAGTTTCGATATCGATATTCAAAAACAATCGATACTAACGATAGTTTTCGTAGTTTCGATAGGGTCCCGTCTTCATCCGTCTTCGTTATTTTCGCTTATACCCACACAATGGGTTAGCGTAGGGATCATTTTTCACCGGGGCAATGGAATTTCGTGAGCGCCTTCCCTCCAACAACTTTTGACGAATCAAATTCGAGTTCGAATGTTCGTATTTTATGTTATCATCGTAGGTTAGCGCCGTAGCAGCTCTATTAGAATGAGTAGTTTTTCAAAAAGTAGGTAATCAGGAGCTAAAAAGTTAGTCATGGATCACAATTGATGAATGTATTAAATTTTGTTAAAACTACACAGATTAAAACCAATAGATACCTCTCTTTCAAAGTCGACACGAAAATGAACTTTATGAAGGTACTGCCCAGCCGATCCGCACTAAAAAGGTAGCATATTACGACAAGTTATAACTTATTGAATATTGTTTCCAAATTTCGCAGTTATTTGTTCCAAATTAAGCACTTCGTAGCAAAAATCAAAACAAATATAGCTGTACCTGTACCGGAAATACCGACCTGTCGATACATACCAAAATTGGTGTCATGTTTAACAATAGTATATTGTGTGACAAGTGCGTAATGTGGGCTATTTTTTTACCGAGTGTGAAGAATTTGCAGACGAGCCAAAAGCGAGTTCTGCAAACTTGACACGAGTTAAAATAGCCCACAAGCAATTGTCGCACACTATACTTTTTGCAACTAATGGACAAAAAAAAGTATAGCAACAACTTCCACTCCCAATAAAAAAAAAAAACTCACAAAGGAAATAAATTTTGAAAATTATAGCTGAAAAAACACAAAAAAGGCAAATTTTCTATTATTTTGTATTTTTTTGTTTGTTTATTTTCAAACAGATAAGAAAAATTAACTAATTATAAAAAAAGAGGTTTTAAATAAATTTTTTCCTCTTTCTGGCAGTACTATTTCCAGATTTCTAGCTTAAACAGGAGCTGAGGAATTATTGAGTGAAGGAAGAGAGATTTCTGGATTTCAAAAAAAAGTTTTTTCCATCAGTTTGCGTTTTTTTCATTAGTTTATTTTCCAATTGTTAAAGATAATTAAAAAATTAAACGAAAATTAAATTCAGGTAAATTTTCTTCTCTTTTCAGAGATACCATTTTCAGCTCCCTAGCTTAAATAGCGACTGAGGAATTATTGAGGGAAAGAGGAGAAGTTTCTAGATTCCAAAATATGGCATAGCTTCCATTAATTTGCGTTATTTTCATTTATTTATTATCAAACAGTTAAAGATAATTAAAAAATTATATGGAAATTTTAAAATTTTATCTACTTTTGAGCTCTTTAACTTAATTTTAGGCTAAGGAATTATTTGAGACGTTTTTTTTTGAAAATTGAAATGTTGTATTTGACTGGATTGGTAACTTGAAGAATAGTTTTTCACAAAATAACTAAATAATATGTATTATCAAAATGATTGAGATGACTGACCCGTTTTTTTCGATTATTTTATATATTAATTATTTCGCCTTTTACATATTTTATTTTCATAATTTGAGCTAGCCGTTATATTTTATTTTATTCGTTTTTATATATTTCACATTTGCCACTTTTGGCTGTTTTATATGTACGTATGTTTGCTTTGCTCTGCTTTTTATGCTTGCTTGTTCATGCTTGCCTATAATCTTGTACAGCCCATATAGTTGCTCGCCTGCTGGGCTGAAATGTCCATTAATTTTTAAATATTGCAGCAGCCAAAATTATCTGTTTTTTTTCTTATAGGTGATTGGCTGTATTAGAAACGGTGCAATTTGGCGACCGGATTCTGGGGTTTTTTGTACACATCTATGTACAATTTGTTATCATTAGGCTACGAGTTAGTTGATGTTTGGCAGCCAAATCGTACCATGTAAGAGTGTTTTCTCCAAAAGTGCCGTTTTCAAACCAAGTATTTTCTACGATACTTATTCATTTTGGCAAATTTTTTACATCTAATGTAATCGAACAATACGCTAATTGTGTGTGTAAAATACCCTCGTTCTCAAGATTTTAGGCCATTTTACTGAGTTTTGATTGAAACTGTGTCGCAGAAATAAGAAGTATGCCTTCTAATATGAAGGTCGAAAGTTTGAATAACAGCGTAGGTGGCAAATTTTTCTAAAAAATTATAATTCTAAATTGGGAGAAATGATTTTACTTTGAGGCTAGCATAAATTCACAAATGACGAGGGTTGCGTTTTGCCCAAAAAATACGATTGTAAACATTGCCTTTTTGATCATGTATTATAAAAAGTACTTTACATACTCTTGGCAGGATATGAATGTGTGAGAGATTGTAAAATTATCATCTATTTCACAGGCTAAAAATCCGTTTGTCTACATTCTCTGTACATTCGTGTAAAATTCGTTCTTTTGTGCGTGTGTTGCAAAAATTAAATTATATACTTGGTCCACATTTTGTAAATATTGGTTTAAAATTTAGCATTTATTTTCAAATTTTGTGATTATCGGAAAGAAGTTGTGACCTATATGGTGGTAACAAAAAAATAGCTGATATAATTTCATAGTTCTGGTGCCTAAATTTTCCTTAGTGTATGAAAAGAAAAGTGTACTGACACCCGCTGAATGTTTCATGATATTGAAATTAATTGGAAAATTTTCATATAAAACCTACTTCAAAATAATATTTTTATACGTATCTCAATGAGAAAATAATTTATCGGCGTGTCGCCCCACTCTTGATTTTATTTTTATTTCGTTCACACATTTTGCCTATTTTTGCCCCTTTTTTACAAGTTTTTTGGTGCCGGAAGAGTTCTAACTTAACCCACCATCTCTGCCTATAAAACACACACGAAAAATAATTAATAATTAAAATTACGTTAAAAACGCGTTTTCAAAGATAAGCTTTTATTTTTTTTTGGCTTTAGCTTCACGCGAAATAAATATTTCGTTGTGGAAGGTTGGCCGCAGTATTTGTATATTTTAAAGTCGCAGTAGCGAGTAGAATAAAAGCTTATAAAAACACCCAAAATATGCTAAAAAGAAGTCATTTGGTACCCTATGGAGAAAAAAAAATTCTGTTGCTGTCAGATTTGGTTGAATTATAAAGTAAACTATGCTATCGAAACAAAAATATTGAAAAAAAAAAAAATTAAGGATATTGAAATGATACAACTATCAACTATCTAGATAGTATCGATAGATTTCGATATTGTGCTTCCTCTAGCTCCAGCATGCAACTGAAAAATTCAAGCTGGTAGACCATATTGGCCTCCAGGTCCAGATCCGATTATCCCCTCCTTTATTCCGGCGTTAAATATATCCTTCAAATGCTGTGTAAAATAGCTAAGTAGCTAAAGCCCATTCGAAAAAAAAAAAAAAATATAGCTACGTCATAATAGATTATACCTATACTTACATATTCAAATTATTCTCTTAATATCGCAAAGCGAAATTTGAAATTTTATTTTTGAGCTCACTGCTCGGAAGGAAGCAGAACCAATGTCATTCAAGGGTAAATCAAAAACGACTTGAGGACTAATTCTATATACAATAGAAATCAAAATTTACAGTTGTTTCTAATGTACGGTGAGCACTTTAGCTAAGTGTTCCCAACCTCAATTTGATTTTTAAGTTGGAATCAGTAGGTATTTGTGGTGTCGATGTTATTTCAATTAACTGATAATCGATAAAATAGGACCTTGAAAAAATCGATTTTCTTAAAAATTTTTATAATTTTATAGAGGTTGTGGTGGATCGATGCATCAGAGTAATTGTTGTAAAAGAAATAAAGGTGTACTCGAAGTAACGTCTCAGAAGTACGTGTAATTGCAGCAGAGCTATGAATTATGAATTCGGTATAAAGTGTAATTGGCAAATAAACGTATGTACGGCGGAATAGTGTATCGGTGTAGTTGCTGGTAAAGGTACAAAAGTATACAAGTGAAAATAGTCGAGTGTTCGCAGGAGTGACTATTGGTGACTATGGTGGTCCCAACAAATTTTGTAGTGGTGTCGATTCTTTTTTAATCAATTGATAATCGATAAAATCGGACCTTGAAAAATTGATTTTTATTTTTATTTTTAGAATTTTGATTACCTTTGATCGATCAGACAATTTTGGCAAAATCGATTTTCGATTTTTTGTTTTTTGGTTTCTTAAGAAATTAATGGAAAAAATATGTAATTTTGCGGATTTAAAATTCAATTTTTATTTTTCAAGGTGAAAAGAGAAAGAAAGAAAAATAGAAGAAGAGAATATCGATCAAGTTTTCAATTTTCAAAGTTATTTTTATAAGATCGATAAATCGATTTCCAATTTTGTAACAGTTGATTATCGATCAGATCATTTTCTTTTTGATTAAATTGATTAAAATCGATGGAAAAATTTTGAAAAATCGACACCACTAGCGGGTATTGTTTTATTAATGTGGTACACATTTCTATATTCACAATGGGTTAAAAACTGAAGGGTGAAAGCAGCCGGCTAGAATATCAGTGCCAGTTTTCATGCCAGTTTTGGGGCAAATTTTAATGCAAGAATAGAAAGAAAAAGAGAAGTAATAAAAATTTGTTGTAGTGTGCGTGTGTATTTGCATTTGACCCCCATACACTAACAAAAAAATTAATTTTATTGTTTCCACAAAACAAGAAATTATACAATGTTACCAGCCTGCAGAAATAGAAATGTGTACCACATTGGCTTTCTTATAGGCATTAAGCGTGATTTTTTTTTTTTTTTTACTTCAGCCGATGTGATCATTCGTCACAAATGTTAATCAGTGATCCAATCTCCGTGAAACTTGCTCGGGAATTGCTGTGTTCGAACAAGTGCGAAAAGTTGCCCAGTCTGGTAGTCGGAAGCATTATTTATGCAGTCGTAAAAATTAATTTCGTTCGCCCGCATTCGGATGTGACGGTTGAAACGTTAGACGTTGTGTCAAATTTCCATCAAGGATACGATACCTTTGACAGTCGAAAAGCAGACGCAAATTTTGAGGCGAACGAATTTTGTTTTTTGTTTTGTTTGTTTTGATGGAAAAAGCAAAACGTTTGGACGCGCTTCGCAAACAGGGTCAAAATTATTGTGGCGACGGCGAAACTTTATGGCCGGCTGTATTTTGGTGGCTGCGCTTTTTTAATCGATTCCGATTTGTTTATCCGATCGGCGAAGAATTGAACGGAAATTGAATTTTTTTAAATGCGAATAACGTATATTACCGGTAGCCTACACTCCTCCGTAAGACGTCAACAAAAACTTAATAACCCGAACAACCCGAACCGATGTGACGTAGGAGGCAGGGATCAGCTGAAAATGGTGCGATATCTCGTGCGACCTACAAAAAATTCGACGCAAATATTCTGTGGAAAGGATTTCACCGGATAAGCAGGTCTGGTAAGCAGCTACACACTTCAAAACGTCCGTTTTGCCCATTTTAAGGCGTAAAATGGGTATTAAATTTTCTACGAATGTTGTAGCTACCTACCTCGGAGATGATACAGTCGGTTGACTTTTTATTTTATTTTTTGTAACCCGCGAACTGACATTCAAATCCACGTATTCGTGACCACATTATGTGAGAAACTGAACGACCAACACGGAGAGGCGAGTGAAATGGCACACGCAGTGTGTAGCTGTGGACGCACATTCCACGTGGCTGGTACGTAGTATAGCTTCCACTTGTTGAGACCACCAATCCTTCTCCCCTCTCACTCCTGCGAACACACGATCACACATTACATACATTTTATTTATATCTATTCGCGGCTACACTGTTCCACCACTTCCGCCGCTCATTCGTTCGTTTCCGTTAACGTTCGTTCATTACTCTAAAAATGTACTTTGCTTAAATTATGTAACTTCTTAAAAAATACACTCGCTTCTTGGACGGAACTTGGCTTAAATCTTCCTTTCTTGTTACAACTCCGGTCCTCATCCTCTATACCACTTCCCACAGATTCGATATTGGCATCCAAAACATCGATGGATACAACCTGTGTCTGTGAGTAGGCCCGAGTTCGTGAATAAATTGATCCATTTTTAGACGTTATTTAGTCAGAAAGATGCGCGTATTTATGATTTGCTAATCGATCTCCGCTAAAATGTAGAAGGAGATACGATTTTGAGTTCATTTTCGCATGGAATACGTCTTTGCTATGTGGGCGTTATTTTTGAAGAACTGTCGACACAAAAGTGTCGCTTCTCATGACGTCATAATTGCGAACTTATTCAATCGGATTGTTGACTTTGATTTTGGATATTATTCGAAATTGTTGGTCGAAAGAAAAGAAATATAAAGTTTACAGAAGTAGAAATTCTTTCGCACCAACCATCTGGAAAACGTCGTGAAAATACAACATAGACTTACCGGTTTAATTTAACTGAGATAATATTCTCGAAATTGACCACCGGTGGTCCTCGGCCTGTAACTAATTTCATACTCCGTACAGCCCACGCTGAAATTTTAACCATTTTGTCAACTTTATCACTCGGCTATGGAAAATCATTTAATTTTTTTTCAACTCTCAAGTTTTGCTAACCAAATCCTTCGCGAATTATAATAAGCTATTAGTCCAGTAAAATTAGGAAATAATTCGGAAAAAAATTGCAATAAGCTGAAATTTGGTACACATGTTCATTTCACAGTCGTGAATAATACGTGAAAAGTAGGGTTGAGATGGTGGCGCACAGCAGCTTTTCACATTTACTTCGCCTAATTTTCACTCGAGCAAAAAATTGTTCAACTAAAATCTGAAAAAAACTAAAAAATCTATAAAAGAGTATTATAATATTTTTTATCAGGAGCATAGTTTTCGCCTAAATCACAGCTTAAAATGCTTATTTTTCTGTTAGTACTTATTATAAGGCTTTTATTCTATTCACTACTGCGGTTTTAAAATATACCAAAACTGCAGCCAACCTTCCGAAACAAAATAATGTTTATTTCGCACGAAGCTAAAACCAAAAAAAAATAAATAAATAAATAAAAACGTATCTTTTAAAAATTCGTTTTTAACGTAATTAAATTAATATGTAGGTGTAGTATAGTCCCACGTAACGTACAGTTTACGAGTTCAGTTCTTCAATAGTTTTATTCAAAGTGTGTAGACAGACACCTAAGTGAAAATTTCCATCTCAACACGTTTCAGCATCACCTCCCCTAAACTGAGTTTTCTTTACATTTTTATAAAGTAGGTATACGGCAGTATGTACTCCTAATTTTGTATCAGTTGTTGGAGGATCAGTGCTGAAATTCAGTAAGGAAAAGAATTTCCCTCCACGTTTCTATCTATATTATACTGTGAATAAAATTAGTCTACTGAAGAACTGAACTCGTGCACTACCTTTGTATGGACGCATTATGTTGCATGTGATTACCCCAGAATGTCCCCACTCCTAAGGTATCGAAACCGAATTTGTTTGCCCTTCACTCGGACCCATTGGCAATAATCAGAATTTTTGTTTTCAAATAATCAAATTAAATAAATGAATAATTATAATTATAAATTTAGAAATCGCAACGAACAAAAATTTCGTAGATAAAAATGAGACTGAAAATTGTTGGTACCTAAGGAGGCCATAATATTTTGATCATTTAAGTGGTGCCATTTTTCGTTTCATATCAGTCAATACTCTGTGGTGATTGATGTATTGTTAACAGAAAAATAGGTACCCCCATTTTTAACGGCTGACCAAAAAAAAAAAAAAAAATTAGAATACTCTTTTATAGATTTTTTGGTTTTCTTCAGATTTTAGTTGAACAATTTTTGGCTCAAATCAAAATTAGGTGACGTAAATGTGAAAAGCTACTCTAAGCTGTCGAAGCGATGAACTTCTCGTACATTATTTTGAGGACTATGAAGTGGACGCGTGTACCAAATTTCAGCTCGTTGCAAATTTTTTTCTCGAATTATTTCATAATTTTACTGGTCTAATAGCCTGTGACAATTCGCAAAGGATTTTGTCAGTAAAATTTCAGCGTACAAAGAAACAAATAATTATTTAATTTTTTGAAAGAGTTTACAAATACGCTGTAATAATGTTGGCAGATTTTTCATAGCAGTGCGATAACGCCCTGGCGAGTGGCGGAGTGGGGACGTGGAAAACCTAAGCATGTTCTATGTTTCATAATTTCAGAAGTCGTCTGTAAGAAGCTATAATCCGGTGGCTTAGTGTGACGAAGCCTCCTGAATAAGGTGCAAAGTGCCAAGTTATTTGTCTATTTAAAAGTAATACCTAATTATGGTTAAAAAAGCTGAAATTAACCTACAATTTCATACTTTTTAATTATGGTCATTTTTAGTTTAAAATAACGTGAAATTGATTTGTGCAAAATAAATTATGTAAAAATGTAAAAATTCTTATTTTTGTAGATCGCAGATCGACATTTAATTATGTTAATTTCACGACTATTCGAAGTCATTTATTTTCCAAATTGACTTAAAATCACAGTCGGCTGTTTTTTTGTTTTTTCAATCGTCGTCGAGATGGTTTATCGGAATTATGTTTATAGTGGCACGAATAATAAGCTATTCGGTGAAGCTTAAACTTGCGGCTTTTGTTTACGACATCGAAAATATCGCTTATGCTTATTGCTTATGAAGAAGTTGGCTTAAGCTTGTAGCTCATGGCTTAAACTCATGACCTAAATAATTTTTACTCGAAAAATTTCTTAAAACAACCTTTGTTTGCCTGGAATTTTTTTGTTTTTAAAACTGTTTGTACTTTTTAGTTCGTGTCATTGTAAATTTAAATTTTCAGATTTGTGAAACGGAAAAATGGAAATTTCCAGAATGGAGATTTAAAAAAAATAAAAAAGGTTAAAAATTCCCCATATCAGCTAAAAAATAAAGCTAACGCTTATGGTTTATAGCTTATCGTAGGTTTGGCTTAAACTTATGGCTGCTGTTTTGTTTTGGTTAAAAAACTTCGGCTTATGGCTTATGGTTTATGGCTTATGGCTTATGGCTTATGGTTGAATTATCATCTCTGTTTGGCGACTAGACTGGCTTTATACTTTGTAGGACGTACAATTCCGTAATTTTACTCAACTAAGCATTTGTTCATGCGCTCCTTCATTCGTTGGGTGGGTGACGTCAAAATGTAATTAAATTGCATTTCAAATGTATTGTTTACCTTTGCTCGCCGATCGAAGTTTACGTTCGAGTTTTTTTCGTCGAAGTACCTGAATTAAGAACAAAAAAACAAATATTAAAGGTCAGAACTGTCACCCCTGCTCGCTCTTGTCGCAAAAATGACACGCAATTTTTTTCCGCTTGTTTTTTTGTTCGCTCACCTGTTGAGGAAGTTTTCGTAATTTGTTAAATACGTCCTTGTTTCCAGTGAGTAATCGATACAGGTAGAAAAGAGTAGACGACAGCAACCATGGCAATACCAAACGTAAACTCTCTAATTTTAGTGTCCTACAAAATGAGAAAAAAATTGTCATCGAATATATCGTCGGATCAGTTATATTCTCTCGAGTATTTCATTTTATTCGTTCTGTGACTATTTGCGTTCATTCTCGATATTTTTGACCAATCCGAAGATTGTGAATTGACCTATCACAATCAATAGGGACGCGTCGATATCTCACATTATCCCCAAATCCGTATCATCCGAGTGGATTTAGGCATTATAGGCCCGGGGGACTATAATTGTGTGGAGGCTCCAACGAACAATTTTAAACGGATAGAAGGTGGGGAGGAGGTCGACGGTGGTGGACAATAAATATTTTGGATATACTGTAGAATATAATCACTTCTAATTGTAAATCGAGACAATACTGCTAATGAATTTATTTATTATACTAAAATTAAGAGCTTTTTCTTTGTAACAGCATGACGCCACGTACTGAGTTATCCGCCATAACGTAACGTCACAGGCAGGTTGCTGGTAAGCGGGAAAGGAAAAAACGACAATTCACGACTATGTGGCCGAGAAAGTTATGAATTTTCAATTCAACGATGTATTGATAACGGTCAACTGTGCTGATGTGTGTAACTGCCTTAGTGACGTCATATCATTCTTAAAACGAATAATGTATAATCCGTTTATGTTTGCTAAAATAATATTCGCAGGAATAAAGATCTCCAAAAAGAAAACAAAATTTCAAACAGCATTATTCGCAAGATGAAGCGCATGTTTGCTGCTTGTGATTTATAAATTAAGGGCAATAGGCCTACAGAAAATTAAATTGAATCGTATTCGTAGCCTACGTAGTACGTACCTTACTAAAGCTTCGGAAAATTCGCTACCAAAATTTTCTTGAGTATTTAATCTACTTCCGGTGATATTTTCTGCGAATGAAAAAACAAATTATCAGTCTAGGCTACCTACTGGTGAATTTTGGCATAATGTTGATGGGAATCTTCATTCGCATTGTTACCATCAGGGAAGGCCCTCTAGGATACAAAGTTATACTAACGTATGAATTGTGAGGGTAACACCAACTGGTTGTCGCGAGTACCTACACATATCTTAATGAGTAGAAACATTTTCAAGTACCAAAACGAAATCTGAGAACACTACATATAAACACTATCCAAAAGGAGGTTAATTTGTTGTTTTCGTTGAGTATATTCCATGTTTTTTCACCATTTTACCTACACTGACAGTAAATAATCGAACATTATTTGTTTTGCATTATATTCGCATTAAATGTCGCTGTCTCATTATGGTTAATACACTTCGGAGTTTAAATTTTTGTGAGGTTCATTCGAACCTGCTTAGTGATGAACTCGTAATGAAACGTTTCAATACCAAAGTATCACCACTCACGTTGACAGAGAAACGCCTGCACTCAGAATTTTGGGCATCTGAAAAATGCGGATATCCGTTGCCCCCGCCCTCAATCTTGGCCAGTATCAACTTTCTTTGCTTTTGCTTACCCGTTATGATGTCGACATTTGCATTGGCCATGTACGGCCACAAATCAAATTGGCGTCCTGTATCGGCTTCCGTTGCCAATTTCCTAATTAACATTCGTACTTGCTGGTTAAACACAACCAAATAGTGACGCAGCATATTTGGGTTGAAAGCTGGATTTAGTAGCCGTCTGGTTTTACGCCATTTTTCCTCTACAGATGGCCGAAAAAAGAAAAACATTTAAATAATCATCGTGGACGAGTAGGTTCACAGGTTGTTAATTGATACATCGCACTTTTCTGTGGCTACACTGGCACTACCCAGTGTAGTTACTGTTTGCCGTGACAACCTTACCACTATCGAGTTTGATTTGTGTTTTTGGCAACATTGCATTATCCGTTTTATCAAAACTTCGGAGAATGTGTTTTCATATAACTACGTGAAGTAAAACTTTTCATGCTTCGTGTTTTTTTTTTCTAACAGCCCAGAATCTGATTGAATGTAAGTGAATTTGGTATCAATTAGGAGGAAATTTTATTGCGAATCGATGATTATAAATAATTAAGCAGAAACTTTAGTATGAAATATAGATTTGATGGCTAAAAGAAGAAAAAATGGTAGGTTGTTAACTGATACAAAAGGGAGGGTTGTAAATTGATACACCAATTATAAATTGAAATTTTGAATTCTATATCGATACTTTATGCCGAAATCAGAAAAGGAAGACAAATAATGACGAATAAATAGCTGAAAATATATTAATAAAGCAGTTAACCTGGTTTTAATGGATACCCCTCGAACAAACTGGCACAGCTCTACAAAAGCGATGTTTGAATTTCCAGTTTGAACATGCATCAAATTTGTACTAATTTATCAAACAACATTTATTTTCTTTGCAACTTTTATAAATCTACTAACTACAAACACACCTCCTTCAATTAAAAACTTTCCTTGTTTGTTGTTAATTGATACAAAAAAGTTGTCCAACAATGAGTTGGGATTGAGATAGAATTATTTTTTTAAATCAAAATTAGTCCGAGGCTTTCCTCTTTCGAATGATGTTACATAGTATAAAAAATATTCATCCACTGTTTGGCAATGTTGAAAAAAGTATTTGCTATATCAACTAATAACCCGTGACCCTATAACTGTCGAACTGAGACATAATGTGAAAGTGAGATTTAAACCGTCTGGGAATTGCAAATTTACGAGTTCCTAATTGGGTACTCGGGTATCAGTTTAGGGGTAATTCACGTAATAAAAGTACACTTGAAATTGGAACCCTTCCAATTGACACCATATTTGACTTTGTTAAAAAGCAGAAGTCAGTCAGATCCTCTCAGGAAGGATATACACTTATGATTAAAGGTACAAATCGAAATAAATTGCCAACGAATGGGGGAAAAAAAAGGTGATGCTCTTGAACTTACCTCTAGCAACGGTAATTCCATCTCCGATCGATTCTTCAAATATTCCCATCATGTCGCGATCCACGCATTTGCTGGATACTGTCTGCATTACAACGTTATTAATTTTATAAGATGAAATTGCGAAATTATGCTACCTATAGAGATTAGTGTCGCTGATGCTAGGGTGCAATTGCGCGTATAGATGCTGCTAAAATCAAAACACTGACTTTAGCCATTGGTTCTATAATGCCATTCTTTTGGTCGTTAGGAGCTCATTTTTGATATTAGAATTGGTTTGTGGGAGCCACTACCCAACTAAAAAAGTCATTTTAGATTTTCAATTTTTTCCAACGTAAACCTACTATAAATATAGCGAATGAAAGACAAGGGGAACTTTTCTACGCCTAATTTACAATGTTTTCACAAGTATCTCGCAAGTAGAGGAAACTGAAACACAACTATTCTGGTTTCAAACGGGTTTTGATATTCATTTTTGGCTGGTGCTGTCAGAAAACATGCTAATGAAACTGCACCACTGCGAAATTATATGTTTTTCTGTGGTAATCACAATACTCTGATGTGGCAGAGTGGTTCACTAAATGTCACTGGTAATGGGGATGGAAGAAAGGCTTGCAGTAGTCTGTGTGCAGCATACACGGAGAGTCCGATATCTGCTGTGGTATGTGATATTGGGTGGTCAGTTCCACCTCTATACTCCAAAACCAACACAAGTCTCACACAAATCCACGTCATCATATCCTTAGTCAATCACAACCTGGACTGGATAGAGCCCACAGAATCAAAATCAGTTCTGGCCAACCCATATAGCCCGACAGGTAGGCGATAATTCAAAGTTTAACCGTACTTGCTGATATTAATTCAAAAGATTGTGAACCTTGGCTTTGTTCCTTAACATGTGTTCATAGGCATAGGTACTTACATATTGAGATAATCAGAAGTTAGATGCCCGGTGACGATTGCCACAAGAAAATTCAACGCATCATAATGTTAAAATAGCACGGCGTATTACAAAAACACATTACAGGTACGAATACCAAAAATAATAAAATACAGAGTGTGCCTTTCTGCTTAAATAAAGAATAAAATCTGCGAGTGACGAGCAGCAAAACGTGAACGTTGAACACAATAATTTTGAAAAAAGCTGCTCGTCTGAAAACTGAAAAGAAGGGGAAAAAGGAATCGGCTATTAGTTGTTGGAGTCGAGGTACAGCAAATTTATTAGTTCTTCAGTTACTTGGGGCAAAACCTTGGAGGTGATCGAAAGGGTTGGTAGAAAAAAAAAACGAAAAAATAATAGCCTACGTATGGTAAGTTACCTAACCAGGCCTATTTACGACGAAGCCTTTAAATTTTAAGTTATTTATTCTTTTGTATTGCATCTTCGATAGTCGTATGAGTCATTGCAAAACGTGGCTGTGAGCCTTGGTAGCTTGGAATCGATTGGGATCGGATTGTCTCGTTATTTTGCCTCGCTGGCTTCCAAAACATTATCCTAAAAATGAGTAATACATAATCGTATCTGGTGCCAAATCCAACGAGGCCACTAGGCCGGAGGTCACAGGGTGTCTGCAGGTTCAGCGAGAGTTATTCTGCCATTGCCATTATCTGTGTGGGTGGGGGGTGAGACCTGGAATTTCGCGGTGAGCTGCAAAGGACGAAGGTGCTCAACTGGGGAAGCCTCTCGTTTAGCAAGTTTCGCGTGTACGTATTGAGAAGTCCGAGATCTGGACCTCAAAATAAAAATTATTTTCGACAAACATAAGACAGAATAATGACGTCACAAGTTTAGACAAATTTTCGAGAGACAAAATTCGAATTCAGACATTATATTATCCGAATTCGAACTCGTATTCAGATGAAGACGTGAAGACAGAAATAAAATCTGATTCTCTTTCAGGCAATTATAATGCATTTTATTTCAGTGACGACTTTTCCAAACTCAGACAATTTCAGACAATAATTTGGTTCGATCCGACAGACTGGCGCCATGAGACATATATTGAATGAAGACGAATTAAATGAAAGTAAAAACCCATCGACGGACATGAATGCAGCCAACCTTTTTTATCTCTGCTCGTTCCACACTTTGCTTGCGGTTTGCAGTCATCTAATATATTTTATTGTATTGTGCTTTATCAGTCATCCACGTGCACTTTTTGCCTATTGTATGTCGATGTATATTAATTTCTAATATCTGTAATTTTATTGGCTGTAGACATTTGGTAATTCCTCTCGCTTTATGTTATCGACATCGCATGTTTGAAGGCAATTAGCAGACAATAAGTGGGGAAATTTCCTCGACAAGAATAAGCTGATTTGTGAAGACAAACTTTAAATCAAGACTCACTCTTTCTTTCACTCTCAATCTTGCAACACATTCACTCTTCTTTTCACCTTCAATCTCTTCACACTCGTCATCTTCTCTTCATTCTCAATCACACGTCACTCTCACTCTCGATTTTGTACTGACGACACCCGGTACTAGGTTCGTCTTTACAAATGAGTCCTTCTTGTGTAGGCGGATAGTAGCAGGTCCAAGTCACAAGTCGTACGTTTAAGTCCTCACGTTAGGCAATTTTATAAGTGTACCATCTTCGGATGTAGATATGATTCAATCTGATCTACCTTAAAGACAACTAGGATGGTAGTTTGTGTTCCAGATAGGTTCAGTTGAAGACAAAGGCAGATTAGGGATGTTCTTTAGTCATGAAGGATCAGTAGTGACGACACATAAGACATTTCTAATTTCGCCAGTTGTACATCGCACTTCAAGGCGATCTTTTGAAAACACCTACGAGGTGAAGCATTAGTCGACAATACGATCAGATGGAGTTCCTGGCACCTGCTAGGAGGGAAATTTGGTGTGTTGAAGACAACTTTCAGACAAGCTTGGTTCGAGATGACTGCCTTGCTCTGTCATATAAAGGCCGCGTCGAGCCTTCCTTCTTCGCATAGTGGATTTGACTCCATCTATGTCAGTAACTTTCTCACCTCACCCTCACTTACAACCAAAAGCTCCGAGACCTAAAGTTTCATATTAGGAGTCTTTTACACAACCAAAACCATCACTCATGAAGACACACAATTAGGTGAAGACACAACAGCTTTCTGATGGTTTTTCCTTCTTGTTGTCTACAATAGCTTTTTTTTTTTAACTTTTTATTTTTTCCGCTACACACTATGCTTTGTTCCGCTTTGTCGACACTATAGTTCTTTTGTAATTATAGTCTTTGACAAAATAATTCTGCTGTTCGTTTTTGTAGGTTTCGAACCTTGTATGGATCGAAACTTTGTTAGGCTCTTCTTTCCACACAACTTAGCTTATTGCTGATTCGTCATATTAATTTGCTGAGGTATGAAGACAAAAGTAAGCTGCGTTTTGCCGTGTCTGATGAAGTCTAATTCAAGTCAAGAAGAATTCAGCCGTAGGACATAGTCAAAGTCAAAATAAAAAATGTCTTGAAGACACAATTCAAGACCCCTCGAGTCAGTGTTTCGGCTGCATGATGCCCTAACTTTAGGACATTGTGACGTCATTAGCATTTAAACACCACTATACATTAAAGGTTGACTTTATGACACGTGACAGGAATTGATTTCGTATGCCTCATAAAATATGGCGACTGTGGTAGGAATCGATTTCGGATGCCTCAGTACCTTGCCTACTCTTTACGCTCACGTTATTTTTATTATCATTATTATTTTTTGGGTGGGGGATGGATGGATAAAAATATTACGACGATTTGCTGAGTTACATTCCCGAGGCCCTTATAAAGAAGCCTCGTCTTTCCCATACACGTTTTCCCAGTATGCACCTGTCGAATCCCTCCGTTGGACATTGTCGTAGATGCCGTTTAATTCGCCCTTATGAAGTCGGATTTTGCAATCGATGGAAAGGCTGCCTTGTGCGGCCTAAAAATTTCTATTCGGAATGGTGCGGCCATCAACGATGCTACCCCCGTACCTATCTGAACGACCGCTATGGCGGCCTACGCGAAGTACACCCCTAAGCGCAGCCGACTCACTTGTATGTGCTCGCCCTTTGTCAACACCATCATCGGCATGTAGGCCAACCAGAAGACGAACGGCGACTCGTAATTGACGAACATATCGAACAACTTTTTCACTCGTCCTGCAAAAGAAGGGCGCACAGTTGGGGGGGGGTTGGGTTAAATAACGCGTTC
The DNA here is from genome assembly GCA_011428145.1 of Ericerus pela. Taxonomy (NCBI): domain Eukaryota; kingdom Metazoa; phylum Arthropoda; class Insecta; order Hemiptera; family Coccidae; genus Ericerus; species Ericerus pela. Next base: position 617,897 of record WOFM01000556.1, read on the forward strand.
CAATTTATCACCGTACGTACAACGCTATAAGGCGGATGACGGATCGGGCACGAGACCCATTTCTCATTCTGGTCGAAAGGTACGATAATTGTAGGTAGCACAGCCATATAGATAGTAGGCCATACGTATTATGGGTACTTACCTACATATTTCGAGGAGAGGAAGGCCTATGGCTACGTGCAATACGTGACGACGTGAGTTGGGCGGTCGAAACGCACGCAAAGCGGGCGAGTCGTACAGCCGAATGGCCTCTCAACAGGCGTCTGTGTCTCCGTCTGGTCTGGCGCACGGCTGGCGCACGGCTGGCGCACGGCTGGCCACGGCTGGCCACGGCCTACCAGCGCACAGCGCACAGCACAGCACGTAGCCTACGCCTCCCTCGACCAGCCGTAGAGGTCGAATGTTCGGCAATTTTTAGCGTGCGTGTCGCGTACAAAATGACGAATGACGAACGACGACGCCAGCGAGCACGATAAATGGAAAAAGTCAAGACGTCGTCGTCGTCGAAAACTAAGACGAAGACGAAGACGAATACGAAGAGGAAGACGACCGAAGAATGAAAAATCGCTCGTCGCGCTGCTTAAAATTAATGGCTTTGCTCTTACTTCGTCCGTTTCCGAATATTAAATGGATATTTCCGATGAGGGGCAGAGTGGGTGGCGACGCAAATGGTCGTAACGAATTCCGAAGGCGCCTTCCATTCCTCCATTTGACGACCAACCAGTAAAACGTCGCTATGGCCAATAGTGATTCACCCATTAGCCAGTATTTGGTCGCGTCCATCTTCGCAGGAATGCCGCTGCCGCTGCCGCTGCCGCTGCCGCTGGCTGCTTTTTGTGGCCTCCGCCTCGACAGAGGTACGCCGTGTATCCCTGGCGCGCGACTGAAAAATGTGCACTGCCAACCTGAAAAAGAAGAAAATGCGCCAATGATGCTGCTGTCGGCACTCTGCATCGAGCCCCTCTCCTTTTGGTAATTCCACGAAGCGAATGGTCCGCGTGGACACGGTCTGCCTACGGGTTCGGTCTTCGGACTCACCCCAATCATACGAACGCAATTTCTAGATGGCAGGCTGATAGCAGATAGCAATCGCCTACCACTCTGAACATTACCCAGGCGCCGATCATCATTTACCTACTTTTTCAACCTGCAGACGGCAAGAAAATTACGTCGAAAAACACGAGGGAAAGACAAAACGTTCCAACAAAGGCTTTTTTTCTTCTTTTTTTTTCAGAATGGGTTGGTGCTGGTTCCCAAAGTATGTGGATGAAAATTATCGTCTACACCCCTCTTACTTTCCCCTGTTGTTGGTTTTATCAAATTTTTATCATTTGTATCAAAAAATGACGATTCATCTCTTATCAGCCTTATCCGTATACCCGGTAATAAAGAGCCGAAGTACTAGCTACATTGTGGGCGTTACTTTTATCGACTCCTTAATTCACCAATGAAATTTCGGTCGGTTGTAACATATTTGTTGAGAGACATAATAATTTTACTGTTATACGATGAGAGTTATTTGACAAGGCATTAGAGGAGGTAATCAGAATTTGCCTTCTGTGAGAATACTCACCAGCTTTTATTTAATGTATTTTAATAACAACGAACCTATTCGTCGAAACTTCCATGCGGTGTATTTTTTATATTTTATTCAACCATAATCTACTTCGAGTACTAACTCCCTCCAGTCAAGAATTCACTTTATACACCTTTTTATAGGTACTGCATATTGTATTATTAACGGTTTTAACTATCTACGTATTAATTTTGGTAGGTATATTTTTATATTAAAAATAATATCTAAAGTTAATCGATTGCACATTTTCACATATACCTCCTCTACATTGTCTGCTTACTGGAAAAATGCTGTAACCTACTTTCAGTAAATGTCCAAAATTACCCCATATCAAATTTCAGCTTTATTGGACTAAAATTTCCACCTAAGTATATGGTGTTTACAATGAAATCTCTTGCATACACACACACACACACACACACGCACACACACACACACACACACACAACCTATTTATATTTATATTTATTCATATTTATATTTATATTTATATTATAAAAAGCCCTGCAGCCCCGCTTCGTAGTGCTTTGGCTTGTGCCAACCCTGAATTTCTGGTAACACTGTAGAATTCGTTGTTTTGGAGGAAACAATGAACATGGTTTTTTTTGTGTCTGTGTGTGGCTGCATGGGATAGTGGTGCATGCACATTGTGGGAATAATTGGTGAAATAATATCGGGGAAATAATTAACGGCTTGTACGTTTATTATAGCGATCATGTATAATATTATAAATGAGAAGTGTGTGTAAGTTTTTCACCTAATCACACCAAATATATTGAATAGGTTCGAATGAAATTTAATGGTAGGTAGGTAGAGTATGTTATTTTCTGAGCGTTAGTAATTACATTTGAAAGTTTTAGTTCTGAACCCATTCTTTTCAAAACTGGTTCTCATTTCAGTTCTACTCAATGCCTCAATTCTACTTTGTAATTTCAGTGTTAGTTCTGCTTGAGAAGTGAAAACTGGAAACTACGAAGCTGAAGTGTCACACTTTACCGTATTGAATAGCCAGTTTAAATGAGGGGCAAAAAGGAAGAAATGCCTAAAAATTGCAGCATTTTTTTGCCGAATCAAACAGTCCCATACTCTATCATCTATTACACTGTTTTTTACTCCTACCTAATAAAAATTGAAGTATATTTTTTCAATGGAATGCATTCTATCCTTACAACTTGAAAGACTTTCAAATTATTTTGGTAGTTACCACATATAGCCTCCTATCTCCATTTTGTTAAACTTCCTACTGAGGACCATGATTAAGTGCAAAATTGGTAACTGATTTAGTTTTCGACCTTTTCTGTTAAAAGTGAGTTCTCAATGCTCATTTTTTGTTTAGCTTGTCATTTTGAAAAAAGAAAACTTGAAAAACAGAGAGTTGCAACAAAGTTCGTAAAGTTCTTCCTGAAAGTTTTGAGTTTTGATTTTGGATCCATTCTTTTTTAAATGTTAGTTTTCAGTTCTACTATAGGGTTGTATCTACTGTCAGTTCACAGAAGTGAAAAAATACTGAGAGGTGTAATTTTAAATTAGAAAGTTTTCGCTAAAAGTTGTAGTTCCGGATCAGTTATGTTGAAAGATAACATCTTACTCTTGCCCGAAGAGCGGATAATACAGCTTGTATTTTATATTTACATTAACAGGCACGAAAGTAATGGGCTATATGCCGGAAAAGCACAACTGTAAGTGCTACTTACATTTTACTTATTTTTATTTTGAATTTCATTTATTATTTATTCGCGGGTTTTCTATGAAACAAATTTATTGGCACCAAAAAGTCAAACTCCGCCTCTTCAGCAGCCACTCATTGTTTTACTCCAGATTCTGAACTATTTCTTTTTCTTTTTTCTCGATTTCTTAAGAGTTTTTGAAAAACCTATAATTATTATTAGTTTTTTCTCATTAGACTCAAAACTTCTCAAGATTTTTGAAACGCTGCTTTTCTGGCAGAACTTCCTGCAGTACTGGAATAAAATTATTTAATTTTATAACATTTATACGCTTTCAGCCGATTTGTCAATTTCCACGCACTCACTCACTCCCCTCCCCTGCCCTCCCGCCGCACCCCTCCACATCTTGTCTCTTCGAACGTACCAAACGCCTGTAATCCGTTTAATCGCCTCTGTGTGCTTCAAAAAGGCCGCTCATTAAATTCAACTTCGTTGAAATGGCGGAAATTTTCAGACGGCTCCGTAATTAAGGCACCGCGAATTTTTCTATAGTTGACGAGAAATTTTTTTTCAGCTCTTAAAACGAGGCCTATTCAGCCTATCGGCGAATGCCATTCGCGTAGCAGTTTTTAATCGAAAATTTCGTCGTCTCTGTTTATGAGCGACGAAATCGCCGTTTCGATCGTAAACTTCCCTTTTACGATTTTTTTTTTTTTTTTTAAACGCCATAGCCGTGTAAGCGAGAGAAATTGGCCTTTGAATCAAATTGGCTGATCTTTTTTTTTTCAAATTTTCGCCACCGAAGTTAGGTACTTTTAGACGAACATTCGAGTTTGATAAATAACTGCCGGCCTCAAAACATTAGTTTCTGTTTTGAATTTTAAAAAAAATTTCTTTTATATAAAAAGACCGCTGCAAATTTCATGCTATAACAGTACCCACGTTACGGAGGTAGGTGTACCTGCTTACCAAAAATCTATAAATACAAATTTTTTCGTGATTTTCAAAATGGCAATAAATGTGAAAAAAAAGATGATTAAAAATTAACGTTCGAAACGCAAAAAAATAGTATTCTAAATGCGACGGGGGAAGTGGGAATTACAATTTTTATTTCAAACATTCTTTAATATTGGTTCACATAATATACGGGGAGAGTCAGTTGTGGATGCACTGTACAAAAATTACGATCTTGGTGGTTTAGAAATAGACTTCGACTCACCAACCATTTTCCATGATAATTAATATCGTTCTGCAAGTAACTTTACAGGTGGTTCAATCAATGAGTTTGAACGATGTTTGGCGGGAGTTTTGTAAATTTTCGAGATTCTCGTGCAGCTACTTACTTTCTGTCCCGTTGAACCGAGTTGAATGCTGAAGCAAATATTTGAGGTGAGTTCCACGAAACAGTATCCGTTACTTTGATCGAATAATAATTAATTCGGAACATTTCTTCTGCAAATGTGTATGCTATAGGTAGGTATTCAAACTGATATTTTACAATGAGGTAAACTGTCGCTATATTTAGCTCCTTTCAATGTTAGATGGCAAGGATGGAATTCGATGTACCAGGAAATCTAAGAGAGTAATTTCTTTCTCGAGTAAACTGTTTAAAAACTTATTTTTCTCCACTCATACACCAAGAAGAGGTTATTATTAAATCGATTTTGATTAGCAAAATAAGGGATTTCCAAAGCAATTGAAAGTGGTTTTCATTTCTTCACCAAGTGTAGAAACAGTGTAGAAATGAGTTTTTTCTCAACCGTTTGTTGTTTATTTCTTTACAACACCATTCACACATACGCAAGTTACAAAATGTCACAATGAAAAAGGGCCATTTCACATGGTGATACTTACACGAACAACCAAGTTCACTTCTCGATAATATTTAATGATATCTACAATTCTATTCGTGAATGAAGTTTACCTGTTTAATCAAATGAATAATAACCTCTTTTTGGTGGATTCATTGAAAAAAATATCGTGCTCAGCTAGTTAGCCACTTGTAATAGTCAACTTGTTGCACTTACAGCACGAGCCGCAGGCAAGTGCCTGCAACTACGCAACACAATCACTCATTTTGCTAACTGGTCGAGTAAAATACTATTTCTCAACTCATACGCCACAAAGAGATTATTATTAAATTGACTTTGGTTAGAGGTGAGAAGTTTCCCAGTTGATTCTGAATGATTGATAGTGATTATCATTACTTAACTGGTGGAGTTATGGTCTTTTTACTTGATTGTTTTTTTGTTCATTTCATAATGATGTCTTTTACCCATACGTAAATGGCAAACTGTTGCTAGGAAAAAAAGCCATTTTACATGGTCATGCTTACAAACAACGAAGTTCACCTCTCTATAATTATTTAATTATTGTCCAAAATTCTGTTCATAAATGAAGTTTACCTATTTAATTAAATATATAATAATCCGTTTTTGGTGGATTTGTTGAAAAAAATATCGTACTCTTACCATTTTTTGCTGGGGAGAGTAATTTTTTTTCCTCAACTCTGGAGATAGAAAATAATTCCCCAACATAACATTCTTAGTAATTTGTAAATATTAATCAAATTTTTGATTGAAATAATTTTTGCACAAGTATTTTAACAAAATTTCCATTTTTTGATAATTTTAAATCAACTATCACTAAATTTCACAAATTTTTTCATGACTTCATAATCCTTCCAATTGATCTTAGCGCTCCAGTGTACAGTTTTGTGTAGGTACTACGATGAAATTTTCCCAAACTCATTTAGATTGTGTTTACTAGGTAGAGTAAATGTGAAGTTACATGGTGTGGAACTTTTACCTTCCCTGGTAAAGTTTCTGAACCAGCCCCTGCAAAGGAGTAGGTGTACCATTGAAATCATTTTCTTAGGAAAAAAATTGCCAGTGATGCTGATTATTGAAAAATAATCGATTAATCGTAATCAATGGATTATTTGTAAAATAATCAATTGTTCAGAATAATCGATTATTTAATTAATAATCTGCATCGCTGCTTGTATTACTAGATTCGTGCTGGGCATTTGCAAACAATTTTCAATATTTGCCGATAATCCCTAATCAGTTAAATTTGGAATAATCAAATGGTGATTTCTCACTAACGATTATTTTTGATTATTTTTGACAAACCTCAATAATCAATTGTGATTAATCAGAAGAAGTAATCGACTGAAAAAAATTAATTAAATTGATTGATTCAAATAATCAATTATTTGATTAAATCGATTAATGATGTGAAGTATGTTCTTGTAAAAAAATTAATTAATAAATTCTCATAACATTGCCACCAAGATCCAATAAGTAAAATTATACTCTATTCCTCTTTAAGTACCATGTTCTCTCGATAGTCGACTATAATCAAAAAAATAATATAAAATAAATACAGGTTACTATGTTCATGGATCTTGGTGAAATATAATATAAAAAAGCAAAGACTTCCCCGGTTAATTCTGATAATAAGTGATGGTGAGAATTAACAGGGTAATAAGTGGGGAAGTCAGTCCGTTCTGAACCGGCAACTTAACATAGACATTTTTTTGTGCACGTCATATTCTTTTTTATAAAAGTGAAACAATAAAATAAAAAGTTCCTATAATTCGGGTCAGTTGTTTTAATGATAATTAATTTTATTTGAATCGAGCTTCTACAAAGTCGCCAATAAGGATTTCGATTGAAGAATCAAAAGGATGATCGGTAATTCAACACCTCCACGTGGTATGGCTAAGTGAAACACTTCAACGGACATTCAACATCATCTAGTAAGATAAATGCCTAGTAATATCAGTTATACCATGTGCTATAATAAGTCAAGAATGTCTAAAGATCGTCTACCAGATTTTAGGGCTTTTTACAATAATTTAGGAGGAGTTATGTAGGATGAAAATGACGTGACCTCATGTTCACAGTGGTTTGTGGGAAACTAGGTTTTCATGTCCCTCCCTTCTTAAATTCGAGGTACCCTGACTCTAAAGATCGATGATCTTGGGCTGTCTAATTCACAATAGGCATTTCAAATAATTCAGATCTTTTTTATTTTCTTTACATAATATGATGACTTCCTACGGGGCGTCACAATGATCGAGATGACTGGTAATTTTTGAGTGGGTAATGTAGGCTACCTTGACCATATTTACTTGACCTCAGTCCATGTAAGTTTTTTCTTATTGGTCTCATCACATCTTCAATATTTATCATCAAAGGGCAGCCATTTGCTGATTTTCAAGAGGGACAAACTACAAACAGCAATTCAATATTGCTGTGATTGTGAAAGTGTGAAGAAATAACTCATTCTCGCCAGCAGAATGTGCAACCATTGTTTTACAGTCGACTGTGTTATTTGGTACAAGTCAATGGATGGCATTTCGAATATCTAATTTTAATGTTGCCCTTTTTGTTTCTAGTTTGAGAAAGTACTTAATTTTTTTGTAGTTTTTCCTTTAAAATGTGTAGGTGACAAACACACCTACAAACAGAAGGTAAAATTCAATTGTATTCACTGAGCTCAACTAACCTAAATTCTCTCTTCGTTGGTGCCAAAAAAAAAAAAAAAAAAAATAGATAGTATCGATACTCTTTGTAGGTATTGCAGTAATGTATCGATACCGAAAAAATGAAGAAAAACTCTCAATTTTTGAAGAATATTACGCAACAATTTGCAAAAAATTGTAGATAAAATTAAAAAATTTTAGTTGTAGCTCGGCCTATTTTTTTGGCTTTGAAGGAGGGGTCCGATCTGAATAGTCCCCCTAAGGGACTGACCCTCCGATTTCGGGTTTGGTTCATTTCATTAACTTCAAGTCGTAATTTCGAAGTATCGATACAGAATCGATTCCTCACTTTGAGACATACTTGGCATCATTATTCCCTCACAACCTATTTTACATCCAGTCACAGAAAATACCGATGAAGCCAATCCCACAGTTCAAGCTGGGAGGTATATCGGCTGCCCGTGGTACTGCATCTGTGAGTACCTAAATATGTAGATATCGACATCTCTACAAGTATGTAGGATCGCCGCACATGGGCGGAACTCGTCTGTATGCGTCCATATAGCCGATGAATTTGTTGGTTAATGTCCTGTGGACTATTGGATTGGTCTGACAATGGGTCAGCCTTGTCTATCGACGTGGGTCGAGTCCAGGGGGTAAACCCCGACAAAAGGGTTTTCACTTGATTTTCCAACCACTTATTCATTCACATTTCAGCTTGCGAATTGCCCTACACAACGAATCGGTGTTTTCTAAAATGACAAACTTGTTGCGTGCGAGCAGTTGACGCACCGAACCGCCGAATATAATTTTCGTATGGTGCGTCGAAAACTGACCGACACTGTATATCAATTTCAATATTGTCCGATTGGTGCAATCGAAATATGAAAATTTCTAATTGTCAGTCGAGTTGAAAATGCGAAAATTCTCGCGCATCGAGCACCGTCAGAAAATCCGGGTTCAAAGGTTATTGACATTTCAAAACATATTAAGCTTACGGCAGTGGCGGATGCAGGCGGAGAAATGAGGAAATTTCTTCCCAAATGACAGAAAAAGAAGAAAAATAATTAAGGGAAAACGTGAAAATACGACCGAAGAATTCAGATAAAAATTGTAAAACTTGGTTGAAGAGAGCAAAAAAAAAGCTGCTTTTTACAAAAAATTTTGTCATTTCCCCCCTCCCCGCCTAAAGGGGCTCTGGATTCTGCCAGTGGCTCACGGATGAAAGTTAATCTAGGAAAGCGAAAAAAGTCTCGGTATTAAATGAAAAATGAGATCAGTCGCTTCGGTTTCCTTCCAATATTATCGAGTCGTAAAGAAAATTGGCCAAGAAAGGTCACGTAAAATTAAAGTTGCCAGTTAGTCGATTACGAAAGCGCGCCGCATCCGAAAAAGAAATTAGTTCGAAAAAAAAGGACGGCGGCAGAGAAATGTGATTGTAAGGCCGGATTTTGCGAAAGCTTTTTAGGGGAGAAAATTGTTGTAGGTACCTAAGTTACCGAGAAAATTAAACGATTACTTAGGCTAAGTGTCGACGGTCACAAAGGATTCTTTGTTCGAAAATGAAAACCGAATTGGTACAGCTCGCGTGGGTAGCTATTTCTTTTCGCTTTTCATTATTTCAGCATTATTTTTATATTTTTACTGCGGATTAAAAGTGCTGGCTCTCAAATAGTACCTATCGTTCGGCCTGTAACATTAGTAACTTATTCTTAAGGGTTTCGATAGTTTTTGGTGCCGAATGACAGGCACGCGAATGCTCAAAGAATGAAATACTTACCTTATCGTATAAAAATTTTTATACCGAGCCACCTGAATAGTAGATTTTATACTAATTTCATATAAACACCTTAACGATTGGGTAAAACTTACTTGATTTCGATGAAATGGAGATAAAAAATTTTATACCAGTCTCCGACAAAGAAGAAATGACGTAATTTTGACGACAAAAAAAAATCAACAGAATGATTTGAATTTAGAATATACTTAGCCTATTTTCCTAATCTTTACCGTAAAATTCACTAAAAGTGGCTGAATGTCGGAAGGTTACTCGTATTGGTTAGCAAAAGTGGTCTTGTTGAGATGAAGACAAAAACTAGAACCATGATCAGGACTACTTGTTGGACCATGACCAAAACTAAAATGGGAAAGCTGCACCGAAACTAAGGTCAATAATTTTCCTTTCCTTTCAGTGTAAGAAAAAAGCCCGTTTTAGAAAATAAAAAACAAAACAAAAATAAACCAAAATGTAAATTCAAGTCAGACATAATTATCGACCTCCAGATTTCAACGGATTTATGAAATAACTGAAAATTTAACTTATCTCCGAAACACATCCTTAATCGACTAATTATGGGTTTTACGTGATAATGGTCGGTTTGAAAACGAAGAACCAAAATATTCTGAGCGTTCGGCGAAATTTTCGCAAACAACATCCCTAAACCCTTCTATTTTTGACCTACCTATTAGATTTGAGAAGAGGTATTTGACAGAAAAGTCTCCATAGAGTTCAGTGGTATGCGATGTTTGTAGGTATACATCTAATGATGAGCAAACTTGGCCTTGTTTAGGTACATTGGGTGCAAGGACAACTTTCGGGTTTTTTCTGTTCAATGTTAGTAAAGGCGTATATAAGAAGAGTCCTATGGGTCTGAACCCCCTGATGAATGGACATTTAAAAATTGTGCTTTTTGGTTGGTTTTCTTGATTTTTGTCTCGAGAAGGGTAAGAAAAGACCATTGAGAATTTATTGACCCTCCTTATGACGGACCTATCTACTTTCCCGCATATCAGTTTATTATTTTTCAAGTGCTGCGAGTTCAAATCTTAAATTAGTTTTTACCAGAGGTCTCCTTTCGACTATCAAGGAAAGGAATAGTTTAATGTGAGAACGTTTTTTTATTTTATATCTTTATCAAAGTTACAAGTTAATATTCGTCATATTGGAGCCCAAGATCATAAACTTGGCTTGTTATTCAGTATATTGAAATGTGCCAAGATGCCAATTTATTAAGTCTCTCTATTTTTTTTCACCATAAAATGTGCATATTGCTTGGACTAAAGTAGTGGTATACTCTGTATGTTTCCATGGAGGGTGATATTTACACTTAAAAACATTTTTCGAGGTTTTTTCGAAAAAAAATACAACCACTACAGACAGTGCTACGGTTGGACCTTGGATGAGACCTATGGATCAGTACCGATTCTGAGTCATAAATCACGAATATATAGGTCACACAAATTCTTCTGTATACAATATATATATGGGTACCCATATTTTATATAGCCTAATATTATATATATATCCACTTTTTACTTATTTTGGCATTTTTTTGGAGTCTGTGGACACCCCAATATTTGACCTATGGCAATTAAACTTTAGATAATATTAAAAGCTTTTATGAACTGCGCACAATATTTTAAATTTATTCAGTAGTTTCGGAGGGAGTGGTTCTCAAAGTTTTGTAAACCCGCAATGTCATACCTATTACTCCCGTCGATTACAATTTTTTGGCCTGAAATTTTGTGGGTAGTTAACTTATATTATATAGTGGTTTGATATTGAATTTCAAAAAAATCAGTCAACTGGTTGTCGAATAGCAGCCATTACAAAATTTGACACTTGGAAAATACACACTTACCTTTATTGATGGGCTGAAGAGATACTGTTGTATTTTCTCTTATTCATTATTTTATGAATAATATTCAATTTTTTCACTTATCAGTTCAGAAAACTTCATACGTTTTGGCCAGAAAAAAAATTTGAAAATATCGAAAATTGGAAAGCAAAAACTGCTGAGGATACTGGTAAATCATAACTTAAAATGAGACTGCAGAATATTACAAAGGTACTGTGGGGACTCACCGGTATGAGGTAAAGGGGCTCGGACCCCTGACGACAGTTGCCGCCCCAAAGGGCAGGCAAATAAACGTCCTTGCGACGTTAAACACACTAAATACATTCGATCGTAATTACCTACAAGTACATGCAGGTAATGTACGAGTACCAAATTGTGACACAACAAAACAATGTCACGATCCGTACACGAACCAGTCAGCCATCTCTTATCTCAGTAGGGGATGATGCGACCTGGCTGCCCTCACAGACGTATGTATATTCTTACGTACGTGTCTTAGTGTGCGTGTAAATAAGCCGTATATAAACCACCCAAACTGGCTCTAAAATTGCCAGTGTTCGCCTTGGTTTTGGCTTACCCGTACTTATGTACAAAGTGGCTGAACACACTTAAATTCTATAGAATTTCCTTCTGGTGAGAATATCTCTCACAACAAGGTATTCCACAGTGGTGACCTCGACGTGATTTTTGGCTACGTCGTGAGGTGTCCTTGGGCGCATTGCGCTTTTACAAAAATTTGGCGCGGTGAGCTGGCGAGATACTTGCTTGCTCAGCAAATAAAAATATTTTTTTGCAGACTAAGACACCTTTTAGGTCGTCGAAGTAGAATCTGCTGAAGTGGGAATTTACACCCCTCTCTTTAAAATATATAAACAAAGAGAAACCAGACAGTAGACCTGGAGGAAGAAGGTTGGAGTCATCCCCCAACCCCCCAACTTCGACTCGACACTCCACAAATTTAACAAATCTGGAAGAAGGCCCTCAACACCCAGAATTAGCACGACTGGGAACTGCAATAAATAAAGAACAGTTAGCAGTTAAAATGTTGAGAAGTGGTCGAACTCTAAGCCAAAGTTCTGACCTGAAAACACCTGTCCTACAAACACAGGAGCCAGTGTTTTTGACCAGCAAGGAAGGAAGTAGTTCTGTGGAATACGCTTGTCATCAGAAAGACACAGCAATGGTTCCACCACCAACCGAAAACCCATAACCATCGCAGGGAGGTAGTAGTCAGCCCCAGCTGACACCCGAAGTCTTGGCGCAGATTATGCAACTTTTGCAATTGCAGCCAGGGCAAAACCCCAACTTCTACAGACGCAGGATAGATATCCCGGAATTTCTGCCCAATGAGGTAGACTTGTGGTTGACTCTATTGGAAGGCAGGTTCAAGACAGAGAACATAACTCTGAGCCAGCGGTATCTCCACATCTGTGGAGGCATGCCCCCACAGATAATCCGCCACATTCCAGATATTATGGAATGCCTTTCGACAGAAGATGATAAATATGCCTGGTTTGTCAAGAAGATAAAGAATGTGTTTGGGAAAACTAAAAACCAAATTATTGATGATGTGATGGGTGGTATGAAGATGGGGGACGAGAAACCCTCAATCTTCATGGCAAAATTGAGGCAGAAGGCGGATAATATCGTAGCCCCTTCTGTCATAGGCAATCAATTTTGCAAACAACTACCACAAAGTGTTGTGCAATGCCTAGCCGCAGTAGGTTCGACCGTGATAAATACATCCGCAGACTTGGACTTCCTTGAAAAATCAGCAGATAATGCGCTAGAATATACCAGGACAAAGCCTGTGGTAAGTGCAGTATCTGCAGAGACTGGTGAACTCGCTCAACTTAGAGCCCAAATAACTCAGTTGACCGAGGAAGTAAAGAGGAACAAAAGCCAAAGCTCAACGAAACCCAATAGTAGCTGGCAACAACGATCTAAGTCAAGAAACAACAACAACTACAGTAGCAACAGCAAAGGACGACAGTCCCGGTCCAGAGACCGCAGATCAAGTTCCAATAACAGGGGTCAGAGTTCAACTCCCCCAAGAACATCATCACCCAAAAACCAGTCTCAAAATTGGGATGAAAAGTTTTGTTTCTTCCATAACAGGTTTGGCGCAGAGGCCACCAAATGCAACAACAGGTGCAAATGGTGGGGCAAATCCTATACCAAGGAGGCGTCATACTAGAACAAGGGGCCATCTATGCGGCCGAAGACCCCTTGGAAAAACACTCATGCCGCCTGTTCATAAAGGACAGGACTAATAGTGTTGTCAAAAATATCGATACGTATCAATATGTATCGATATTTTCCCACAAATATCGATATTTTCTAATGCCAATTTTTAATTATTTTTTCTCTGGTTGTAGTTGTGGTATTGACAAAATTACGAGTGAATGAGTGATAACTGAAACTGATGACAGATGATATTTATGATATTTATGAATTATGAAATTATGAATTAAGAATAACTTGATCTTGACTCCAGTCCAAAATGAGGAGATTTCTCAAACATAGTTCACATATATCTATATCTACAACTACATCAACAATGTCAAGTAAATACCCTGACTTACTTTGCTTCCATTATTCTTTTCCTCAAATTTATAAAAATCAAATTTACATTTTATTTTCAGAGTTTTAAATGACAATAATTTGGATGAGCCATCTGCAAAAAATTTTTTTCAAATTTTATAAAATATCGATATCGTATCGATATTATCGATATTTTCCAACAAATATCGATATCGTATCTATACAAAAAAATATCGATATTTGAAAACACTAAGGACTAATAGGAGATGGTACTTGATAGACTCAGGTGCAGACTTGAGTATATTGCCAGTAAGTAAAAACCAAAAAGTACTTCCTCCGAAATATTATCTCCATACTCTGAATGGTCAAAACCTTCCAGCTTACGGACTTGAGACCAGCAAAGTCGACATCCGACTTCAGGAAAATATGACATGGTCCTTCACGGTTGCTGATGTTCCAAACCCGATCCTGGGTGCAGATTTCCTTGCACATTATGGCCTGATCATTGACCTCAAAGAGGGCAAATTGGTTGATAGTGAATCTAAACATTGTGTGGATGGCAAAACGCATGCTTACAGACTGGACACAAATATATCCAGCTGTACAAAAGTTGACGGACAACTCTTACGGATCCTGTCTCACTATCCTGGAGTCACTCAACCATCAATTCACAGGCATCCTACCTATATACATGACACTGTTCATTACATAGAAACTAAAGGACCTCCTTGCCATGCTAGAGCACAAAGGTTACTGCCTGACAAACTCAAAGCGGCATGGGAGTACTTCCATCGCATCATCGAGGAAGGTGTATGTCGCCCTCAGTGGAGAGTGGCAAATTGTTGGAGACTACAGGGCCTTAAATGCCAAAACAGTTCCTGATCGCTATCCAGTCCCTAATATAATGGACTTCAACGAGAATATGAAGGGTAAAACGATGTTCACCAAAATTGACATCAACTGGGCATTCCACCAAATTCCTATGGCTGACCATTACGTACCAAAGACAGCGGTCATAACCCCCTTTGGACTATTTGAATACCTTCGAATGCCATTTAGACTTTGCAACTCAGCACAAACTTTCCAGAGATTCATCAATGGACTGTTCAGGTAATTGCCGTTTGCATATGCATACTTGGATGATATCTGCATTTGCTCTGAAGGCGGTGAGCAACAGCACGAGGAGAATGTAAGAGCTGTTGTACAGCGTATACATGCTGCCGGGCTTACTATCAACGTAGGTAAAAGCTTATATGCACAGACTGAAATTGACTTCCTCGGCTACAAAGTCTCAACCGAAGGCATTTCCTCATTGAAGACCAAAGTAGAGCCAATAATGAACTTCCCGAAGCCCTCAAATGTCGCTGAACTCAGGCGTTTCTTGGGGATGGTGAACTTCTATAGATGTTGCATGAAAAATGCAGAAGCCGAACAAAGTAAGCTGTTTGCACTAATTAGGACAAGTAAAAAGAAAGATAAGACTTCACTCGAATGGAATGAAGAAGCCAAACAGGCCTTTGAGAAAATCAAAGATACACTGGTAAATGCAACTCTATTGGCTCATCCAGACGAAAGTCTGCCATTATGCGTGAGTACCGATGCCTCTGATTTTGCTATTGGTGCTACCCTGTACCAACTTGACAAAGACAACAAGAAGTTACCGCTAGCTTTCTTCTCAAGGAAGCTCTCAAAAATAGAAAAGAACTATAGCACATACGATAGGAAATTGCTCGAAATTTTTTCTGCGTTGAAGCATTTCAGGTACCAATTAGAGGGTAGATGTTTTTCTGTGTATACTGACCATAAACCCCTAACATATGCCTTCACACAAAAAGCAGAACCGGCATCGCCGAGAAGAGCGCGACAATTAGACTATATTGGTCAATTAACTACCGACATCCAGTATATAAGTGGAGAACTTAACACTCCAGCTGATGCCTTGAGTAGAATCGAAGCTATCTTGTCTCCTGTCCAATTGCCTTATGCTGAAATAGCTAAAGCACAGCTTAAGGATGCAGAATTGCAAGAGTTGTTATCGAACGATGATACTACTCTCAAATTGAGACAGCAAAAAATTCCCTGTACTGATATTTTATTAACATGTGACGTCAGTACAGGTAAGAATAGGCCATTTCTACCAGTAAAATATCGCAGGTTGGCTTTCAACAGTGTACATAATCTGTCACATGCTGGGCCAAAATGTAGTGCTAATTTAACTTTGGCAAGGTTTGTATGGCCACGAATGAAGTCTGACTGCAACAAATGGGCTCACAGTTGCCTGAACTGTCAAGAATCCAAAGTAGGAAGACACACTCGCTAGCCCCTCAAATTCTTCAAACAAAAAGAGTGGTTTAAAACAGTACATATGGACTTGGTAGGCCCATTGCCACCATCTCAAGGACACAAATACCTGTTAACGATAATAGACAGGGCAACACAATGGCCAGAAGCAATTCCTCTATATGAGATGACAGCTCCAACTGTAGCTGTCAGGTTATATGACACCTGGATTGCGAGGTATGGCGTACCAGAAGTCATAATTACGGACCAAGGTCGCCAATTTGAGAGCTCGCTCTTCAAAGAGTTAGAAAATAAGCTTGGTGTTCAACACAGTCATACCACAGCCTACCATCCTCAAGCCAATGACAAAATTGAGAGATGGCATAGAGCTCTCAAAGCCTCTATCATGTCACATGATACAAAGAGATGGGTAGATGTACTCCCTACCATCATCTTAGGCCTTCGATCTGCCCTACAAATGGATACAGGTCATTCTGCAGCGCAATTAGCGTTTGGCAAAGAGCTACGCCTCCCAGGGGACTTCTTCACAAAATCGAAGGAAGTTAGCCCCAAAATTATGGTACAAAATATAAGAAATGATGCCAACAATTTTCTAAAATAGGCAGCTTTCCATGGCCAGCCCAAAATTTACGCCTCGAAACACTTGGCCAATACCTCTCACGTATTTGTTAGAGACGAAAAAATGAGATCTGCGCTGGAAAAACCATACGCCAGTCCTTACAAAGTAGTATCAAGAGATGAGAAAAATTTTGTGATACTCATTGCAGGCAAACCTCGAACAATTTCAATCGATAGATTGAATCCTGCATACATGGTGGGCGACGATAAAAGAATAAAAAGGTTGCACAAGGAGAACGTAGAAAATACCCAGACAGATTCCCAAACAAGTACGGAAGAACCTGTCAAAAAATGTGAAATAAATAATTCACAACAGAAAACATCAAAAAAGTGTGTAAGATTTTCGGACGATGTTACCACTAAAACATTCGATCCAGAGGCCCCCATAAGCCCACAAAAAAGAGGCAGGCCCTAGGCAGTAAAAAACGCAAAAATTCCCATCCTTCTCGCAAGTCTGAGAGGTTAATGCAAAGAAAATAAAATTTACTCCCGAAAAAGTAATATCCGCTACGTAAGTTTAAACCCGCTAACAAATATGCGACAAAAATTGGAATTCCATGAGACAAAAGAAACTCCGGAGATAAGCAAACGGGGAATGCCAACAAAAATAAAATGACAGGAATAAACAAATCCACGTGCGATACAGAAATAAACATCGCAACGTGCATTTACCGTTAAACACAAAGATAATCTCAATGTTTTGACGTCACAAGTGGAGATTCCTTTGTAATAAAAATTTGAAAAATATATTCTATGAGTTTATTTCAGGCATAACTTTGCTTAAACCGATCAGAACTTAACTGGAAAACTTGCATACAGCCGAGAATTTTAAGCGCTATCCCCTCTACATGCTGATAAGAAGATGTGAGAATAATAAAACGAAACTGTAATGGTAAATTGAAAATTGCAGTAGATTCACCCATTTTAGAACTGTCATAGATCTTGGACGTGTTTTTTGAAATGATATTTTTGGTTCCTTCTCTTACAAAACCCATTCTAATGTTGCTGCCAACCACCATCCTAAAGTCCCCCACCTCCCAAAATGCCCGGAAAACCGCTGAGTTCTCACAAACTCAGCAGAAAACCGAGCAGAAGACGGAGCTGGACCGGATCAAGGAGGAGCTGCTCAGCTCCTCCCATAGACGATGTCCTAGCAGAAATGATGACTCCGCTGCCTCCAATAATCTCTCCTCCCCGGTCGCCAAAGGAACAGACTCCGACTCCAGAACCCCCGAAGCCGGAGCCGAAACCAGAGGAAAAAAGGGAGCCGATGAGATTCTTGTTCACAGCCAAGAGGGCCGCGAATGAAAAAGCGAAGATGGCCACCTGGACATCGGGGAATTTTGACTCCTCGATGTTAAGGAAGCCACTGTTTAAATGTCCGCTGCCCA
The DNA here is from genome assembly GCA_011428145.1 of Ericerus pela. Classification (NCBI taxonomy): domain Eukaryota; kingdom Metazoa; phylum Arthropoda; class Insecta; order Hemiptera; family Coccidae; genus Ericerus; species Ericerus pela. The sequence continues at coordinate 636,124 of WOFM01000556.1, forward strand.
TTCACTCCCGTCATCATCCCTACGCCCGCTCAAAAAATGTACCACCGAGGCGTAGGGGAGAGTACAGCCGGGCAAATTACCTGGCCCGGATACACGCCCGTAGGGAATCCTACAAGTGTGTCGGGGCTGCGGTAGGTAGCACCCTGGCAAAATAGGAGGCCAACCAGAGGCGGAAGTAAAAACCCGCATGTCCCCCCAGGCCTTGCACATTTTGATCATTTTTGCAGCGCAAAAACTGGGGGGAGTAGCTGTGGGGACTCACCGATATGAGGTAAAGGGGCTTGGACCCCCAATGACAGTCGCCGCCTCAAAGGGCAGGCAAATAATCGTCCTTGCGACGTTAAACACACTAAATACGTTCGATCGTAATTACCTGCAAGTACATGCAGGTAATGTACGAGTACCAAATTGTGACACAACGAAACAATGTCACAATCCGTATATGAACCGGTCAGCCATCTCTTATCTCGGTAGGGGATGATGCGACCTGGCCGCCCTCACAGACGTATGTATATTCTTACGTACGTGTCTTAGTGTGCGTGTAAATAAGCCGTATATAAACCACCCAAACCGGCTCTAAAATTGCCAGTGTTCGCCTTGGTTTTGGCTTACCCGTACTTATGTACGAAGTGGCTGAACACGCTTAAATTCTGTAGAATTTCCTTCTGGTGAGAATATCTCTCACGACAAAGTATTCCACAGGTACTAAAGACCTATGAATACAAATTTTCCTATGATCTTCATTCTGCAGTAAATGTGGAAAATAATAGTCAAAAGTTTTCAAAAGCCAATCTGATATTCCTAGGGCAATCACAATTTGTCTATCTGATAATCTCGATATTTGTGTTCATACAATAGATATATAATATTATATCAATCTCAAAATTTTCTGATGGATGCAACAAAATTTAAAATAATTTTAAAGTCGCAGTCGTGAGTAGAATTAAAGCTTATAAAAAAACATTCTGTTTAACAAAGGGTGAAATTTCAAAAAATTATAGCGCAGTAAACTATTAGGTCAAAATATCTTCAAAAGTCAGCACAACGTTTCCAAATTCAAGCTAAATAAGCTCGGATAGTGAATCAACTATTTCAAAGGCATCAAAATTTCGTAACTTTTCGGTGCCATTATGTTTTTATTCATCGGTCTCCCAGTCAATTTTCCGTCACAAAATTATTTCAATAACAGCTGTTAAATAATAAAAAAAAAAAAAACAAATAAAAACAATGAGATATGACGTATTACCTAATCTAGGTACCTATTTGTAGGTGCCACTGGCCTAAAAAGTAAACTGTTCAATTTTTAGTGTCTTAGGGTGGTGAAAATATTATGGAAAACGAGTATTCCTTATTTGAGTAGGTACCTACCTATATTCTTCAGACAAGAAATTATTATATATTTATTTATTTTCAAACTGAAAAAATCTGTCGCAGCTATATGTATTTAAATAATCAACTTAAATTGAGTACCTACTGATTGTTCAAAATTATTTTAAACTTAACGTCTGAACCAACGTTAAAAGGTAGCTGCTGTCTCAATTTTAAAGTTTTACTTCCGCCTCATCCTTAAAGGTTACCTTTTGCCTAAGCCTCGAAGGATAATCAGAAAAACATCCTAAATCTAGGAAACTAGAAATAGAATCAGTAAGAAGAAGTGATACTAAATACCAAAAATGTCCCAATGGGTGGGTAGGCTATTTCAAATGAAACTGTGGCGTAGTATTATGAGAGTTGTGGAACGGAAGTGAGGATCACCACGTCAAAAACGAAATTATTCAAAAATGGAAAAAATTTCTAGAAAAATAATTTCAAACCGCAATTAAAAATCAGTAAAAAAAAGAAGAAGATTTGACGCAATCACAAATTACGAATCACTATAGTTCAGTTCTTTTTGAGCGTTTGCGGCAAAAGTTGGGACAATTTATTGCTATTGGGCAAAACGAACGCCAAAATTTCACAACTGTTGTGAAGTTGTCACAACTTTTCACAGCAACTGGGCAAAAAGAAAAATAAAGATTACACAGACTCTCAAAAGAACACGTTGTCTAATTGGGTAGGCAAGAAGATACGAATCCGACGACTGGTGTTCTAATCCAGGCAGGAAAGGTGGATGAGAGGATGGATGGAAAACTGACCCTTTAAGAGTGTTATGATTGTTTTAGGCTAAACGAAGAATTTTTCTCGATTAGACTTGAAAAACTGATTTTTCAGGGATATTATCGGAAGATAAAAAAAGAAAAATTAACACTAAATAATTAATGACGCGGGAAAAAATTTACGAATAGAAACCGAAATTTGCAGGTCTGGTTCTTGCGTCAAAGGTAATATTGCAACATTAATCGAGTTTATCCACTCCCACAGCCCCAGGGTATGAACTATGAAGCCAATCGCAACCAAATTTGAAAGCATGTTAGAATAGTGATAAATAAATGTCTGTTTCAAATTTTGTAACCTGTGCTTGAAAATTACTCATTTTATAGCCGTTAAACTACCAAAAATTCAACATAATGGCACCCGGACATACCATAAAACTAATCATCACTAAATTTGAATGGTGTTGTCCTCGATTTAGTTCTAATGTTCGGTTTAAATTGTGTGACTATCGAACGAAAATTATTTCCTGTACCGTGTTGAAAATAATTGTACATACATACGTACATACGGACATACATACATACATACATACATACATACACACATACATACATATACCTATGCAAGTATAAATGCGTGTTATGAATTTTCAAAGGGAGTCGTCAAAATTTGCCTTGGGTCATGAAACAAAAAACGCACTTACTCCCATTCCTGGGTCCTTCCACGAGCACAAAATCAGTAAGTAGATTTTCGTATAAAACCTACTTAAAAAGTGTCTCCCTTACAAAGTTGTGCTTTTGCTTCAACCAATGAATATGGCCAGCTGCTTGTGATACGTAAGTGGTGCAGATTAGCCGGTGGTTAAAAAAAGGTGCGTGTGGTATGTTGAAATGGCGTGTAATTACTTCGCACTTACTTTTGATGTCGGCAATTTAACCATAAACGAATGTTCGGACAACAACCACCACTGCCACAAACAAAAGTTCAACAACGTAAGACGACCAAGACTTCGATTTCGATATTGAAAAGTTCAAAGCGAATAAATGCCAATCATTGGAAAACGCGTCGTCGTTGGTGCTCCTCGCATGGCCGATCCTCGCACCCCCTTCTCTCGGCCATTTCACGTAATTATACAATTTATTTTCGGTTTTTTGTTGTTGTTGTTGTTTTTGTTGTTGTTTGTTGTTTTCGTTTTGGTGCGTTCGTCTTCCTCTCTAAATTTTATTATTTAATTTTTTTACATTTTACGCGTTATTTACTTTGGTCGAAGCAGACGATTTCAGGCACGAAAATTGAGTAAGGCCCCTGGCCAATCCGGTTGCAAATCATTTCCCGTCTCTGCGTGTGTCGCAACGTCAGCGCAGCGGTCGACCGAATCGGTGGCGGCGGCGGCGGCGACAGCAATGCCGGAATTCGGCAATTCCGAAAATTTGCGCCATTCGCATCGGAACGCATCCGCATTTTATTGAAAGAAAATAAAATAAATAAATATTTTGCAAACTTGTAGCGTAGGCAGGTGCTGTCGGTATAGGCCTACTGAAAGACACTCGCGATGCAGATTGCAGATAGAATTTTTCAATTTAATTATATTATTCGGAGTACTTCGCCAATATTGTGTAGGTACTTCGAGTATAATAAGCTAATAGCGAGTTCGTCAGGTTGCCGATCAATGCGATCTCAAAAAGCACACCCTAGAATTTTCTATCAACAAAAAGAAGCGTTGCGAACTAATGACTGGTGTCGAGTTTGAATTCGAGTTTTCAGATTTTGGGACTCGACTCCCCACTAAAATCGCTGCGATTCGAGACGATTAAAATTACATTTTTTCAGAGAAATCGTATGTATAAATATTTTTTCCCAGTTTACTCGCAAACGGGGTATTAAAATTGACCTTATAAAATAGCTAGGGGTAGGGATGGTCAAAATTATCCGTTTCATGAGAAAACAAAACGATTAGCACCATTTTTATATTTTCACCTAATTTTTTTCGAATGTAACAGGGAGAGTGTTGTTCTAAGGACTCCAAACTGATTTTTAATGAGATCGATATAAAATAAGAACCGTTGCTAAAAAAAAATACTAATATAAAATTCTTAAAAATATAATTCATATCTCTAAAAAAATTATTTCAAAAGTGCTTGTGGGGACCATCAACTCTGTACGAATTAGGGGCTCAGTCCCTTTGACAACAGTCGCCACCGAAAGTCTGGCAATTATTAGTGCCTTACTCTTTAAATCACACATTTTCGTTTGTTTGTAATTACCTGTAAATTCAGGCAGAAAATTTACAATGTTCGGATTGTGACTAACTGATAGATAAAGATCTAGTTGATGTCACGGACTAGTACACAAACTCATATGTCGTTTCTTATCAGTTACTAATAAGAAACGACGCACTTTCTACGACATAATTCTGTATGAATATATTACATATGTGTCTATGTGCGTGTATAGAGTTGACTATATAAGTTCACAAAACTGGCTACAAAATTGCCAGTGTTTGCCCAGGCTATAGCTCCCCCGTACATTTATGTACAAAGTGGCAGAACAGGTACCTACATAGCTGTTGACTACCTTCTTGTTGAGAATCATCTTTATGACAACGTATTCTACAATGCTCTATTTTTAACCATATTGTATAACAGGAGTGTTGTTTCATGGTCTTCACCTCTATTCTGTGAAAGTTGAAGAGAACGTAATTTATTTATTATTTAATAAACATTTAGTACTTGTAATCGTTTTTTCTAGAATGCTCTAAGCATTCTTTTTCTTGCACCACGGTCGGTCCTAGAGACACCCTTCCATACCGTAGTGAAGAATAGTCGTGAAATTCGGTACATTCGTTTGAAATAATATGAGTTTCAACTGCATCAATTTTGGCTCCTATTCAGGCCTCGGTTCAAAACTTATAAGTAATATTTACTTGAAAGTCTACTCAATAGTTAGTTATTTTAGCTCGGGTAGGTTATTTGTTTTTCTTTGAGATAATAGATGTGGAAGGTCTATTGTGCGAGAATGATGGAAAAGAACTCTTTTTTTATTTAGTTGGTCACACATCATCTCTGCAAACGAACGAATCTTCACAAATCTCTAGTTTTTGAATTGAGAAATTAGTTCGACTAGGATTTGAACTTGGACCTTTCAGCCGTCCAGCTAAATGCTGGTTAATTGTGCCCCACATACCACCTAGTTTATTTTACCAAGTATTTTGTTAGAACTCTTCAATTTTGATGAAATACTTCTCCGCTTTATCTTTTCTTAAGAAAACAAAACAATTCATTTGAATTAATAGAAAAAATTGAACAATAGACGTAGATACCTACTAGGACCAAGGAGAGTCACCTACCTATATGACGAATAAATAAATATGGCGTATAAAGATAGACCTGTAAGTATGAGTTTTTAGTTTGTGGTACCAATAATTGGTTTATTTTGACATCGGAAACTAATAAGTGTGGGTCCTCTCTCGAAGACTCGCCACGAGATCAATAATATTAAAAAAAATAAAATAAATAAATAGAGAACTCGGTAGGTAGCCTATTTCTACGAAAAACTGTTTAAAAAAAAGCGTTCGTAATTTTTTCGACATTCAAATGCGATCCGATGGATGCGGCGGCAGTTGGTGTTGGTGGAGCAGTGTGGAAAATACTTCTCTCTTTCTCGCGACAATTAAAATATCCGCGTTCGTAATTTGCTCCTCCAAAAAATTAGTGGACAGTTTGACAGCGACGGAGCAAACCATTTGAAATATTCCAACAATTTTAGCCATTCCGAGCGGCCAATTAACCACTGATTCGTATTTTGCTTTCGTCCTTTTCGGCATAGGTACCGTATCCACAGTATCCACAGTATCCACAGTATCCGCAGTATCCGCAGTATCCACAGGAGACGATCGCTTCGCAAAAATTTAACTTTCGCTTCCAGCCAGTTCGATGGAAATTTTTGCAGCTAACTATAGCTATTTTCTATCTCAGCTGCGGTAGACGACTTTATTTTTTCATTTTTTCCTTTGTAGTACTCATCGAAGAATTTTGGTAGGCGGTGGAAGCGGGGCAAGGGGCAAAACCGTGACGTACCCGAGGGCGTTACATGGAGTTAGAAGTTTAAAAATCCAGTCTCGAGGCGAAACTAGGATAGAACTTTTGAAGGGGGCTTCAAGGTCTTGTCATAGTAAGTAGAATTATTTATTATTTTCATTGACATTATGTAATGATAATTTTGAACTATCGCCGCAAATAAGATAGTTCAATACTTTGAATGAAATGTACGTACTAATCTAATATAAAACTCGATAGGATTATTTGAAATTATGAATTTGTGTACGTGCAAAGGTACATAAAGAAGTGGTAGAATATAATAAAACTTCGATGGAAAATATTTCACCATTTTGAATTAATGTCGTCTATAAGCTGTACAGCTAAAGGCATTGATTGCTGAAATGCTACGGTGACGAAGGCAAGAAAGAATCGTCGAAGAAAAAATGTGATAAGAAATCTGTAAACGAGCAGAAAAGTCGAAAGAGCTTTGGAGAGCTTTATAACCTTATCTTCCAATCAAAATGGAAATGCGCAACGAACCGTGGTTCGACCCGATGACATCCAGCAATATGGTTGCTCTCATAAATGCAGTCATAAAGATGCAGGGAAGAGCGATATTTTTTGCATTTTGTCACTTTTCAAAATTCGGTGGATGCGCGCCCACCGTTCGATAGCTGCCAATAAAGTGACGCATGCGCGTATTTTTAGCTGGTTTTCCAAAATAAAAACTCTAACCCAGTGATACATCGCCAGGAAACTGAGTTTGCCAATTTTCATTTAAAATAGGTACTAAAAAAAAGACGTGAGTTCTTCTGGGGCTACACTCATGAAGGATTGATGTGTAAACATAACAGTGTGGTTGTGAGGGTACGTGTTGCACACACACACACACACACACACACACACACACACGCACACGCACACACAATTACACACCTACACACAATTACACACCTACACATCATGTAACACACACAAACAAGAGTTAAAATTGTAAGAGTTACGAGAGTAACACAAATCGGACGATTGTAATTCTCATTTAGCCCCTACCATAGAACATGCTCTTGGATGTTCACACATCACAAATAAATAATGAATAAATAAATGAAACCTAAATTAATGAAATGCAAAAAAAACGCTTGTAACTCTATACGCCATAAATAGGCGAAATATACTTCATGCGACACAGTCGACTAGCTTATTTTTTCCAGCAATTTTTTTATTTTATTTCACATTTTTCTCAGAAACTACTAAATCAATAGGCACTAAATTTCTACCACCCTTGCACTTACACTTAATGACAGTCTATTGTGAAAATTTCAGCCCGATCTTTTTCGTAGTTTCATTAAATTCCAGGAAAATTCAGTTTTCTCGGAGTTGTTTAGGTTCTAATTTTCTTGAATACTACTGAAACAATAAGCATTGAACTTCTATCAGACCTGGTTCTATTTAATAACTACGTTTTGTGAAAATTTCAGTTTTATCTTTTTTTCAGTTTTCTTAAAACCGTGAACCAAAATTCTTTTCCAGATTTCTAGGAAACTATCGAACAAATAGACACCATCGTGAAAATTTTAACCCAATCTGTTGCATAATTTCCACAGAATCCTGAAAAAACCACTTTTCCAGCAATTTTTTCTTTTTCAATTTTCTGCTGTAGTCAAGGGGACCGAGCCCCTAATCTTCATTCAGGATGAAATCCTCGCATAAAATATAATTTATAAGTAATCGTTATATTATTCAGATACTTAATTAGTAAATTCAATGTATTACGTTTGCTACCTATCCATCCCCTTGCATAACCCCTTGTCATCTCTCTCATCTGTTCTCATGAAGCATTAATGTGACGGTTGAAGGTATGATAAGGGGTTATGGAAAAGGGAGAATAGGTAGGAAATATGTATCGGATTTACTAATTATTTAAACAGTATGACGATTGTGTGTTCCGTTTCACATAATTATGATGTTATTGAACATAATATATGCCCTGAAGAATGATTGTTTTCAAGACCCTCTGAAAAGGAAAAGGGTATTGGACGAGAAAAATGCGTGAAACTGTTCTTGCAGAATAATGTTTTACCGAGCTATTTTTTTCACAAAATTGAAAATTTGTGGGAATAGGTAAAGAACGGAGTACGGGCGGCTAAACATTCCAGTTTCCAAAATGGCAAGAGGCCTGCAGGGTGCAACTTTTAGTATATGTGACTACGGGGGACGTACATACTCGAGAGCCCTACACAGTTAGAGTTTGTGCTAATTTATTATTTTATTTTTGCAAATTTGACCGGACTGTCAACCGAATTATTGGTATTTTTCCACTTCCTCGAACACCCGTATTCGAGGTGTGTAATATTAGTGAAGCGGTACCTTTCTGTAGGCGCGTCGTTACGCCACTGTTTCTTCACGTAGACACGTAGCTACCTATTTGTGGCGAATTTTTTTCGTCCGAAATGGTCAATTAACGGCGACATTGTGCGGCTATACGGTCGCGTCACGCAAACCCCGAAACGACGACGCGACGAGACGTGACGTGACGTGACGTTCTTCTTCCTGTCGTAATTTTGTATTTTACAGCAGCGAATCGTCGCCCAATTTAATGAGAGGTTCGCAACAGGCGGCAGGCGGCACGCGTGACCGAAATACGCTTTCCTAATGCCGCGACCTTTAGGCGCCTTTTTTTAAACATTTTTTTGCAGGTTCGTTACGCTCGTCACTCCACCAATAAGCATTCGCCAGCAGTCAGCCTTTCTCATTGCCGCTTCCGATTGCGGTCGCATTAATTTGCGTCCCACCGTCGGTGCGCTACAAATTTTGGAGGCCCTCGCCACCGTTTGACTCGCTCATCACTATCAGTTTGCTATATGGCCTCATTAGCTGTATGCGAGGCGCACTGCTACCTTAGTAGGTACCCACCTTATACTTTACGACAAGCGCATCCGCGTCTCGCAATATTTCGCCGATATTCTCTCGATTATAAATACTCTGAGATACGTCGTGTTTCTTCAGAAGCCATCCTGCCCCCAAAACTCTAATAGTAGGTGTATAGTAAACCTACGCCTTGAAACAAATAAATAATATCAAATAAAAACCTGAAAGGTCAAGGAGCAACGTAGGCATACAGCAAGCATCACGCATCGGGAAATTTACTTTATAACTAGTAGGTAGGCCTATTTGATTGTAAAAATCTGTAGTAATTTTCACGAGAAATAGAATATAATTATGTTCTTTTCATTTCAGCCTTGTCTTTTACTCCAAAGGTTCTGTGGGTTTCCAAAGTTGTATCAAAAAATCTTAGACAATGGCTTAATTTATTCTCAAATTGGTTACGCAGTTAATAAGGAAAGGGAAAGAGTAGAGAGGACTTTTTTTTTTGTAGTCTTGGAGTGGGGACCACGGTCCTCTTCTTCTTTGGGAGTCGGCCCCAATCGACAGACTGTGGACTTAGTCCATCACCAAGTCCACACACTTAAGTCTACGGACATTAAAAAATAAACGCATGTTTGTAGCATATGGGCTAACGGACAAACTACGAAATTTGTTCTCAGTTTAGCCTAAAATTTAGGAACATAGCCTAGTGTAAACGCGCGTATGTAAATATACATATCGCAGTTAAATGCTAGGTTAAGTAACGAATACGCGCCTATCTTTCCCAATACTTGCGGATAACATGCGTGTGTAGCCTAATTTATACTCTGGCTGCGATGCCTATCATTAGTCACCAGTTTCCAATGTTAGAAAAGGTTGGCTGCCTTACCAAAACTGTAACAAATAAGAACACACAAATCCGTATTAAATTCCTGTGGGTATCGAGGTTTACCAACACTTGGTTTTCGTTTTTTTTTCTCATGGCTGGTTTATACAGGGTGACTCAAAAAACTTGAATCTTTTGAAAAAACTAACAAAAAATAAATAAATTAAGAAAAAAAATTTGAAATTTTTTCATAGTTCCATTTCCAATTTCCATACATGAACATGTGAGTGTAACTCAATGAACAAAATGAATAAACTTTTTTATAGCTGAATGAAAACATTACACCCATGGCACTACCACTACTATAAGTCTATAATTGAAATTTTGAAAAATGGAATGAGAAAAATTGGGAAACGTTTTTGAAAAGTTCTTCAAATGTTCTTGAGAATGGAACGATTGATTTTTGAAACATTCATCATTCCTTAATGTTCAGAGTGAAATTATTGAAAAGTTTTTTGTTCTTTTGTTCTTTTCCCTCAAAATTGAAACATTCTTGTTCTGGTTTTGATCTCTTAAAAACAAACGGTTTTAATCGTTTTTTGTTTTAGTTTCATTTAACATCACTGCTTTGACTAGAATTAATATCACTAAAGTGTCAGATTTGAAAAATAAATATTTGAGAGTCGAGAAAAAGTCTTAATTATTTCTAGTTTTATCCACATAGAGTGCTACTGTATATGTTGGTTTTGTTAGCTGAAGTTTCACAAGGAGTGGAGGAGGTATCAGTTTCACTTTTTCATTTTTAATTACAAATTCTACCGTGTTGTACTGGAATAACATAAGATTAAAAAGTTTTATGTAATTATGAAATTCCTTGAAAAAACTTCTTATGTATTTTGCTAACTTCAGTCAAATTTTCTACACTGCCAGTACTCTTTTTATTTGATATCATTTGATGACTGAGATCTAAAAATTGACTGGAAGACTGCTGTGTAGAATTCGTCTTATTCTTATCTTTTATACTTTTTTCAAGTTGACTTTGATTTTGACAAGATTTATTAGCAACTTTATGTGTACAATTTTTAAATCGACTTAAACAATTTCTAGTCATTTTATATCTTATGTTCCTATTATTGTAGGGTATTTTATGTTCTTTTAAATATTTTAAAACAGTCTTCTTAGTAATTTTATACTTCAAAGAAAAACTTCTTACACTACTTTTTTTTTTAAAGTCATATTCTTTTGATATTTTTATCAACTCATTGGGAGTCATTGGGAGTCCTTTATTTATTTAAAAAATATATTTTTTGCCGTATCATACCATAATATTATATTATACTTCCATACAATATTACCTTATTTCTGTACCATATTACCTTACCCTATCATACAACATAAAAAACAATATTTTATTTTAATAAATGGAAAGTTAAATAAAAAAATATATGCCATACAAAGTTGAACTAAAAGGTCTGAATAGAATAATTTCAAAAAATAAAGAATTGGAGGAATTAATAAAAAATGAAGAATGTAATTTAGAGAGAATTATCAGTGCTTCAGATAGATTAAAAATATAAATGATAATATGAAAACGATCATGAAATACTTTATTGTTCTTCAGCAAACTATTATCACTTTAGATATTTATAAATATGCTAAATTTTAGAATCAGGAGTTGACGGAAACTCTACGTCAGAGAGAGGAGAAATATAAGAAAATCATAAAATCTTAAACTGAAAAACATAGTGATAATTCTTGCATTGAAGAACTGAGTATTGTTTTTTCAACTATTATGGTAGAATCTAAAAAGTTATCGAAGTATATGAAAAAATCCTAAAAAGATTTTAAATTTCATGATCACTTTAAACCTATATTTTCAGAAGTAGGAACTAAGAAATTAACAACTGATTAATTGAAAAAAATTAAATCTAAGCCTAAAAAAGGAACAAGATTTAATAATATATATATTGTGGAATACCTTGTCGTGAGAGATATTCTCACCAGAAGGAAATTCTACAGAATTTAAGCGTGTTCAGCCACTTCGTACATAAGTACGGGTAAGCCAAAACCAAGGCGAACACTGGCGATTTTAGAGCCGGTTCGGGTGGTTTATATACAGCTTATTTACACGCACACAAACACACGTACGTAAGATAATACGTACTTTTGTGAGAACAGCCAGGTCGCATCATCCCCTATCGAGATAAGAGATGGCTGGCCGGTTCGTGTATGAATCGTGACATCATCTTATTGTGTCACAATTCGGTACTCGTACATTACCTGCAAGTATATACAGGTAATTACGATCGAACGTAATTTGTGTGTTTAACGTCACAAGGACGATTATTTGCCTGCCCTTTGGGGTGGCGACTGTCGTCGAGGGGTCCGAGCCCCTTTTCCTCATACCGGTGAGTCCCCACATATATACATATATACGTGTAGAGACTGGAATTATTGAATTCGGCTCTCTTTTCCTGATCCATGTAGGTTTTATTCTTACGTCAATTCCTTCCAATTTTATGACAAAACTATGTAATTAACACGGACTTCAATAATTCCAGTTCCTACATATAGATCTGGCTGGAGAAATTTTAAAAGAATTATTTTTCACTTTTTATTGCATTTTTTGTTTTTTTTGAAGTTGGTTCTACTTTTTAAAAAAAAATTCTTAATTTTATTTTGTATGTTGTTTGTAATAAATTATATGTGTAAATATGAGTAATAGTGGTGTATGGAAGGAGGTTTTTTTGGAGGTGTTTGGAACCTTCTCCACAAAAGAAAACAACAAACAAACAAAAACAAGAACTAATTAATTATAAATCAGAAAAAATGTCTATTCATTTCAAGTTTCTGTCAATTTTGGGATTATTAATAATTTTTTCATTGATTTTCATATTATCTGCTTGTTTGTTAATTTTTCATTAATGTTTCCCAAATTCTGCGATTTTAAAATTTATACTTACTTATGAAAAAAATCTGTCTCAACAGTTGAAAATTTCTGAAAAATTTGATGACTTTTCTGGAAAAACCGCTTCTCCAAATACAAATCCTACGTACGTTATTGGCATATGATAAGTAGGTATTGAATCTCACCTAATTACATCATCCTACCAAGACACTTTCCCTAAAATCACTAACAAAATACAGCCATACATTTTTTCTTTTCAGAAAATATTGCTGTTGCAAAAATTTTCAAAATTTCCATAAAATATTTCCCAGTAATTTACTGTCTACAAAATACTGCTCGTGTAATAGCATTAGCCTAAATCAGTTCAATATGGTAGGTTCCTCGAGTAGTGGTGGGGTTGATAAAAAAGTTGTACTCATATCCATATTTGTAAGACGTAGTCCTTTTATTACAATTGAAAGGATTAAATTTTTGACCTCAAAGTTTTTCAGTTTTTTGTACCAGTAATCTTGAAAAATAACACGAAAATGATAACTTTTCTCGGAAAACTGAAAGAATAAAGCCGTTATTTCGCATATTTTTGTAGGATTTGCCTTATTTATAGGAACTAATTATCTTTGGACCGATTCATTCGAATTCGATCGGATTGAATCATTTTCATTGAGGAGTATAGCTTTGGCCATATTCAATCAGGCAGGATGGGAACAAATAAATTTCTCTTTAATAGTGAAACTGAGATCGGGGAAAATCATTTGAATTTCGAACTGATCTGACTTTATCAGATTGAAACTGATCGGATCTGATTGAAACTATTAAATATTGAACTTGGAGATTCATTAAAATCGAGTGGAAAAATTAATTTCTCAAATGCTGGAAAGTGGGAAAAACCAGAGGCGGATCCAGGGAGAAAATGGGAAAATTTGAGGGTCAAAATGAAAATATGGCCACAGAATCGATAAAAACTGTCAAAAATTTGTTGAGTAAAAAAAATAAAAAAGCTCTACTTCACAAAATTTTTTGTTATTTCCTCCCTTGAAAATGAAGCTCTGGACCGGCACTAGGCAAAACACAATGTATGTAATACTACGCAGACATGAATTGGAAGGTAATATGCAGGTTTCATCGGTAGGTATTATGCTGAAAGATGGCTAAGAAAAAAAATCAGCGAACGAAACGAGAGAAAGTGGCTAGACTTTAGTCGTAAATATTTAAAAAAATAGCTGTAATATATTCTGATGCTTAACAAACCGTAGCTGAAATAGAATCGAATGAGGGCTGAAAAAAAAAAAAAACGCTTTTCAATTCGTAATTTTCCTCTCGTACATCTTGTAAACGCATTTTCCTCGTTCCTCAGTACTTTTTGGGTATGTTTTTTTTTTTTTGTTTTGTTTTGGCTGTAGTTCTTTTTCACTCTCTGCTATCCTGAGTTTCTTTCTGGCACTTTTCTTCGACTCGACGACGTACTTAAAATACGTGGATAAGGTACGGTGGGTAACAATTTTTAAAGTACTGTTCTTTCCCGTTCATTTAGGTGGCCGGCGCAGTAGCACCAACAGCCGCAGCCGCAGCCGCAGCCGCAGCAGCACACTATGCATTATTCAAGAAGTTGTCGTCGTTAGATCGAACGTCTTAAAAACGTGATATATCACGAAATAAGTAAGTGTACAGAAAGTAGGTACCGGATCCGGTCATGCATTATGCAACGAGCGTCGTCGCGTCGTAGGTTTTAATTAAGCGAAACTCTAATGGATGTTTTTCGAGCAAAAAGTGGAAAAGGAAAACACTCAAAAAAAAAAAAAAAACACCGAAAAGAAGCAAGCTCTCCTTCGATTTTCATTTTCTCATTTGCCTGAGTCGACTATTTTAGTTTTTCGAACAAAATTACAGCCAGTTAACGTTCGGTCAGCCACGAATCGATTGCTCGTTAATTTCGGCAGCACCACGTCGTCATTTACCGTATATATACCTGCCTAAGTACCTGCAGGACACTATTTCACTTTTTGAGCACTGTCTTGTCCTGTTCACGTCCTTTTTTCACCCGAACGTATCGAAAACCGGTGAGAACAAAGGCCCGGGTTTGACCTTTATTGTGCGCAAAATTCGCCACCTTCGGCTTCACCTCGACTCAACGAATGAAAATTCGACGTTCACCAATTCTGGCCCGAATTTCACACCAACTTCCAGCCAATTTTGTTAGTCGAATGGGAAAGAAAACAACTGTAGCGCAGCAAACCACTCTAGAAAATATAGGTTTTCTAAACCACAGAAATTTAAATGAATGAATAAATAAATAAATAAATAAATACAATTAAAAAATGAAAATATCAAAAATATATGGCAGAATGTTGTGTAAAAGTTACCTGGCCAGGCTATTAAATGATTGCTTAGCGAATAAAATAATAGCAAGCTTATGTTCCGACCCGCTTTGTTGATTCATCTGGAATTTATATTCCCTTCTTAGGAATAGTTTAAAATACTTTCAAATCTCTTCTACGAATGAACTCGTTCAGCCGACTGATGCTAAATTTAGTAGAACCTTGAAATAAATTATATTCAATGTCTGTACCAAATTTCATGACTAATGCTTAAAAATTACGCATTTCAGAACTATTAAAGCTCCAAAAATACAACACAATAACAAGTACAGGACATACCACTCGGCTAATCTGGACCAAAAATAATAGGCTTCAGTTTTGTCTAGATCTGAGTAAGGGTTCTAGAATTCATGAATATCAGATAAGAATTGCGAACTCTACCATGTTAAGAATAAATGTGTGTACATACAGGGTTCTATTTGAGTGGTCCGCCATACTGCACCAGTAGATGGTACACATTGGGAAAAGATAAAAATGTTATTTCAACAAATGGTCTGTATTTAAAGCTGAAGAAGCTGCAGAGCATTAAAATTATTAAAATTTTTTTTTAAATGTCTCAGAATCATTTATCAACTGAAGCGGTCCTACAAAACTTGTCGAGAGAAGCAAAAAATTTCCTCTCCACATTTGACCTATCCTTAGAATTGAAAAAATTATGAAAGATTGAAAATTCATAAAATAAAAAAATAAAAATTCCCTCAAAAACTGCCTTTTTGGTACCATCATCAATTGAAAATTGTAACTCACATCTTGACTCAATAGACGAAAGGCGATAATGATGGGTATGTTTCTGCAATTTTGCCTTGGAACTTATAGATATACAACTATATATACAATTGTGTGTAAGTGATTGCATACCCACAGATCACAAGGCAAAATTTTACATAAATTTTTCTTTTTTGAATGTACTATTCGCTGGTGCAGTATGGAAGTCCACTGCGAGAGCACCTTGTAAATGTGAATTTCAGTCAGTATTTTCAAAAGTTTCCCTTGGTCATGAGATGAAAAACAAACTTACTCCAAACCCTGAGTCTTAATACAAGATCAATTTTAGTATGTAGATTTTCTTCGAAAACTTGCATAAAAATGCAGAGGAAGTCATAATTGAAAGAAAATGAAAACTTTAAAAACTCTAACGTGGTTCCATTAAAAAAATTAAATTTTCAAACCGTAGAAAATTAGTTATTAATGAAATACCTAGCTGAAAAGTTGGTAATAAATCATAATAAGTTGATGATTGTATTAAATTTTGTAAATTTTAACCTAAAATTACACAGTTTTAAACTATTACTTCAACGGACCTATGATATGGTGACATGTTTAGAAAATTATTGTAAATATTTTTTCCAAGTTTCGTAGCAATTGATTCAAAATTATATATTTTATGGCCAAAATACAAACAAAAATAGCTGACTGGAGGTATCATTTGGCCAATTCGCATCAAAATCAAAGTTCATGAGAGGAATTTGGGTACAAAAAAACAATTTACGTAGGACTCAAGTTTGAGAAACTATGTTGAACAGATATATGAACATCTCAATCTATTCATCAGCAGCAAGGGACATCAATCAACGATGATGAATTGATTAACCCTAAAAGTAGCAAATATGAAAGGTTTTTGTGATGGGTGTATTCATACACTCGTTGGTAACTTGTGTGGCCAGTCCCTACATTATGTAGGGTGAACACACTTTTGGTTCATGGGTTATACATTCACCACGTGTAATCTAAATTTAATATTGAGTAAGGTTCACACATAAGCGAAGTTAAATTGTAATTGTGCGTATGCGCTACCCATTGCCCCCTACAGTTTCATTAGCAAATTTTAATAGGCCTAGGCTGCATATGATTGTTATGATTTATGACTAACGAAGTATGAGTTAAATATTGCAATATTAATTCTCGAGATATACGAATACGATAATACCGAAGTATGTACTTAATAAATATATTGTTGAAATCCTCTAGATCATTTAAAATTAACAAAATTTTCTCTTTTTCCACATCTGAGGTGAACCAGGTTCCTACTAAATGTAAAGAAAAGAAACTACATTATTTCGCCTATATTCTTTCCTTAAATTTTAAGCGCATGCGCCAACTTTCATGAAACGTAATATTTCGTTGTTTCCGCTGAAACGTCGAATTTTCAGTGTTACCCAACTATGCCAGCAGTAATCCAGGGTCAGGACAAGCTTCGGGGCTTATACAATAATGTAGGTATGAATCCGTAGTTTTTGGTGCCATAATTTTCCTTGGGTTATGAAACCGAAAACGTACCTACCCCCAATCCCAGGTTGTTTCATAAGATCAATATTAATAGGTAGATTTTCACAGAAAACCTACTTAAAAAGAAAGAAAATTACAATTCCTACTTACTAATTTGAACAGCGTTCATAAGGAGTTGCTCTAGTCGATGGTTTTGTTCGATAAGTACCTATGCGTATGAATGTAATTACTAGACTTGCAAGTAACCATTTTTCTCATGTTCACTCGAACTTTATAATAAAAAAAAAAAATGAAAATACAAATAGTTACCTACTTATTGTATAGGCTATAAGCTATGTAAGTTTATAAAAAGTTACGAATAGTCCATACCTGGACTTATACCGACCTTAAGACTTGCAATTATTTAAGGGATCGATGTTGCACGAATTCACCAAGTTTTTATCCGTCATAAGTTGATAAATAATCACCGAATTCACACTTGATGGGTGTTATTCCTTCATTTCTCGGATAGCAGCACTGTCATTCTCTTAAACGCACAATCCACGTAGAGGTCGCTGAAACTTGACCAAAATGCATTCGGGACTGCCTCCATCCGTTAGTGGAGTTCTTTTGTCGACTTGAAGACTAATGTCCGCTATGGATTGGTCACAACAGTCGAGTAGCCAAAGTGTTGGGTGCATTAACCGCTGCAACTACTCAGTAGTTATCTGCAATTTTGTGTGTGTATCGGGTACACAACATACAAATATGGGTAGTACCTACCTACCAACATGAATTTGCCGTTTCGGTGCCATTAGATTATTTTGTTTTGACGCGAATAGAAACGCCGCGTAGGTGCTGGTTCAGACTTCCAACAGGAGGTCTATTCTATTAATATAGTTGGTTTTTGGAGCGAGTCTGCTAAAAACGGAAAAGATCCTTCGAAAAAATGGAACGCGTTTAAAACAAAACGGGCTCAGTACGTCGTAGCCTACGTTACGTAGACGAATTTTAGCCCATTTCCGGCGCTAATCTTTCTCCAGCACCCGTCGCCTCGTCTTTTCCAAAACATTCTTTGCTCTGTGCAACTTTTCTCAGCTCGAAGAAAACGAACCGAGAAAAACCGCATCGTTGCTTTGCCAGTTGCACACGCCTATCTTTCCTTTTTAAAACGGCCAGGGCTAGAGTGCCTACCTGATATTTTACCGTCGACTTTCGACTGTAGCTGCGTGGTGGCTTGCATTCCATCTAAAATGAAGGAGTTCTGTGAGTGGGTATTTAGTGGTTGTATACATAGAAAAGTTTAATCTCTTTAATATTCGCAGTTTTTTTTTTTTTTTTTTTTTTTTTTTTTTTTTTTTTTGTTTAAAGTAGATTTTTAAGTGGGTACTACGAAAATCTACTTATTAATTTCGTTCTGATGAAATGACCTAGAGTGAGACATAATAATACTTTTTTCGTCATGTGTATATAATTACATTTATGTGTGTGTTCAGATCTTTTTAACCCAGTTGGGTACATACCTATATTTGTACTGGGACAGAGATGAGACCTATTGATTTTTATGTTGATTCGCTTCGTGGTATGTTCGGTAGGTACGATTATGTTGCACTTTTCACAGTTTTATGGATCTAGAATGCTAAATTGTGAAACAATATTTCCAAACTTTAAAACAGACATTGATTTACTACTATTCTAACATGGTTTCAAATTTGGTTGCAATTGGTTTCATAGTTCAGGGCTTGGGACGTTGGAAGGGCTAATTTTTGATGTTAACAAAGATTGCAAGTTTTGTCAAATAGTTACAAAATTTGGCATAAACATTATCTCTAACACAAGGACAGACCTACCAATTTTTGTTTCTATTGGTCAATTTCTTCCTGAGTTATGGTTATTCAGGGTGATTTTTTCTCTTCTTACCTTCGGGCAATACCCCTAAAAAAATCAATTTTTCAAGCTTGATTGGGAAAACCATTTTTTCAGCATGAAAAAAACATAATTCCCTTGAGAAATCAATTTTTGCTCTTCCCCTCACCCACCTCCTCTGCCTGTGTTAGTACACAAGCCAACGATTTCGCAGCTTCACGCTTAACCAACTGCATTCCGTCTTATTATAATATGTGGTATTCTATTTTTTCTCATCTCCACTATCCTCTATTCTCTGCTTATTTTATTTTGCAAACAAGACGTTTGCAATGTCTCTAAAATGCGTCGTTCCCAAGCAATAGTTACAAAATTTTCAACAGTCATTGTTTCGGCACAATTCAAACATTCTTTCAAATTTGGATGTCATTGGTTTCAGGGTTCATACGTTGGTGCTACTGGGGAGATGACTGTTTAAAAATTAGTTCTCAGATTACTTTTCATCATGATTTGACCTACTAATTTTGGTTACAATTGGTCAGTTTGTACCCTGGTCAGTAGCTGATAGGTACGGCATTTCTCTTTGTGATTGGTTTTTCATTCTTCTTTGAGATAATCATAATTGTAAAAGGTCTATTTTTCAAGGGTAATTGAGAAAATCTTTTGTTTCAGCCCAAACCACCCTTCTAAAACTTCAAAAATTAAATTTGTTACCCGCCATAACTCTTCCGACTCCCACTTCATTTACTTTTTTGCATACTATCTAAATCCTTAATTATCTACGCTACACTTTATTTGAGGTAGGTACTTCATGAGAAATTTTTTGGGTTTAGTAGCACTTCGACTTTTCGCTGATTAGTTTTGTTTTCTGGTCTTCTAGTTCAAAATGTTTTTCTGATTAACCTTTAAAAATGGGGCAAAAGCTAATTTTAAAGGTCGGGATCTTCGATTATTTGGTACTGGATACCCAGTAACCCTATCTCACCTATGTTATCCGAACGTGTCATCATTCTAAAACCCCGCAATGGACATAGGTTTTCTCAGCATGCGCAATAAGTTCTTTTTTTGTCTATTTTCAGTCTCATGGTTCCGTGAATTAAAAGTCATCTAAATACGTTGCGGTGAATTCTGTGGAATCGAGTGAAACTCACGTCCATTTTAGGGCTGTAGGTGGTATCGTTGGCACGGATTTGTAAGTTTACTTGGGTATCCGGTTCTAAATGCTCGAAGATTGGGACAGAAGAAAAAGCTTAGTATAAAAAAACTTTGAATAATAATTAATTATAGTATGCTTCAGTTATTGCAAAGCATACCTTTGAAAACCTACGTTTTTCTAGCGGAGTAAAACTGAACGATAAAATTAATTTTCAGCATCAGGTATTTCAATTATCTGGCGATTTTTCAGATGAACCATTCGCAATTATCCAACCACGAACTATGGATTTTTATTTTATTTCGCCACCTTTAGACACGATGCTCTAAATTCCCATCAGTAATCTGGACAGTTCAAAAAAATTTTTTTGTCATTAAACGAAAATTTTGGACGATCAACTTTCTGTTGATAGGTCTTCAAAGGTCGCCGTCTCCCGCATCGAAGGCATCAAAGAAAAAGAGAGAAGTGAAGAAATGCGATGCTGAAATACAAGGAATGAGAAGGGTACAGGAAAGTCGTTTGTGTAATTTTGTAAAAAGAATTCCAGCGATTTGGACACGTTAAATAAAACAGGCGAAATACGGTGATCGGCGGTTTAAAAATTAATTTATTCGATATCTTCAACGAATGGACGTAATTTGAAAAATAAATAAAAAATTCCACCATTATTGGAATTTTATGATCGATCACGAATATTGCGAATTAATGAGAATAGATTGAAAATTGCATGCGGTGCCGGTTTTTACCCAATTTAAACACACGTAATATGTTTGGTATTTTCTTGCAGCCTCCAAATATTTGACAATACAGTTCGTTTTTCGTTTAAAAGCAACTCTGGGCTCCTAATTTGTACATATTGTACGTTGAAAGTTTCAGTCCGAAAAACTGCATGAAAATTTGAGCAGTACATGTAGCCTACTTGCAGGTAAAATATTTTTATGCTTTTTTTTTTCTTATTCAATTGGACTTTGGTTTAATTACAACGGCCAGCGTCGGGGCCTAGTTTGGGTATCACCTATTTACTATTATGTTTGATTAGCGTATGAAAAGTCTAATCCAAAAGGTCAAAGCCAAAATATCGGATCGGCCGGACGGTACTTCGGGTACCGCTATTTTTCTTAATATTGGTCGCAAAATACGCAATTTTGGAACAATATGTACGAAATTTGAAATAAATATTCATTAAAATTTATCGTAGTATGGTACCAATTTTGGTGCGGATCGACCGTACGGTACTTTCTGTAAAGCCTTTTTTCTCTCTTTTTTCTAACTTGCATGAACTTTTCTTTTGCAAAAATTAACCACATACTCACGTTTTCTTCTTTTTTTTTTTTTTAATTTCATAACTTCATTATATTTCATTATTTTTATTTTAAATTATATAACGACGATGTACCATACTTTATCATCTTGGTTTATTTTCATTTTTTCAAGAAAAAATGCTTTTATATTTCACATTGTGTTATATTTTGTCAACGGTTAACGTATTTCATACAATCATAACGCACCATTAAACATATAAACTTACAGCCAATTAATGTGACCATCAAAATTCATAATTCTTTCTTTCGAAAACCTACTTTTTTTAGTGAGGTTTGCTACGTTAGAGTTTGTCACTTTATGCACTGTCTGTAAATACTTCATACATCGGTATTTATTTTATGCAGTGGCTTGTGTGCATGCGTTACTTTATACATTTTGTCTCTACACACATTTCACACTTCGTTCGTCTTTATAAGAATTTATTTAGCCTAATATGGTATTTAAATGGTTTTTCAAGTTTTAAAAATTTAAGTTTCCGCAGGGGCTAACCCAAGATTTCTTCAAAGGGGGAAAAAATTATTCGATGACATATTTTCGCTCGTTATTTTTTAAATTTAGAAAATTTGAGAAATTTATCTGTGGAACGCGGTTGCGTATTGTTACCGTACAAGCAAAAAAAATAAATAAAATTAGGTCACGTGGCAATCTCCCCCTTTTGCCCTTCTTGGCTACGCCCTTGGGCGATCAATTTCTCCATTTTGCCCTTATAATAAATAAACATAATGAAATAATTCGACAAGTAGGTAATTTATAAGCTTTTATAAATGTATAAAAAATTGGACTTTTAATCACAATCTGGAGAATATGTTTGCTGTTAGAGTGGAAGGGGTTGAAAAGGTGATGATCGGTATCCAGTAGACAATGGTCTGCTAGTGTGAATCTCTCAATTTCACATACTTATTGAAGCACCAATCAAATCAAACTGAATGCAAAGTTATCCTGGGTCAGAAATGTGACGATAATAGATCTCGCAGTTCACAATTTTTCGTTTTTGAAGCTGCAAAGTTGACTACCCAAGTAGAAAAGTTCACTAGTCTTGACCTGCACTGATGTCGAGATTAAAATAGATATTGAAATATGGAATATGTTCGAAACGGCTTAAACGAAGTGAGAAGTATATTATTGTACGAGAGTAATTTGAAAAATGGTAAGAAATTATCATTATGCAGATGATGAATTATTTCAATTTCTATTTCTCCCTTGAATAATTTTTGATCTGGGGAAAGAAATTTGAAAAAATATCGATATTGTTGGGAATTATCGAATAAATATTGATGTTTTTGTGAAAATATCGACGAAATATCGATATATTGATATTTGAACTTGATTTGAAAAATTGTAAATATTAGAAATTTTACAAAAATGGAAACGGAAACGAAACTGAATGAGAAATATTGGTGAAATCGGGAAATGTAATGGAAATGGAATTAAAATCATGAAAATTGAAACCAAACGTAACTAACATTTATGCTAAATTTCAGATACTCAACTAATAGAAACAAAATGAAAAACTCTAAAGCAGCAGCTCCGTTAGAAAAAATAGGTTGCAATAAAATTAAATCAGTTAGTCGCTAAAAAGTTATTAACAGATCGTAATAAATATTTTGTTCCGAATTACGTTCCTATTGTCCGAAATTAGGCATTTTATAGCCAAAATAAAAACGAAATTGTGTTACCAAAGTACCGTGCCCGACTGATCCGCAACAAAATTTATAGATTAGAAATTTTATAGCCAAAACAAAAACGAAAATAGTCGTACCGAAAGTACTGTACGGCCGATCCGCACAAAAATTTATAAAAAATTGTAATATATAATAGTGAATATTTGTTTCAAATTTCATAGCTATTTGTCGAAAATAAAAAATTTATTGCTAAAATACTAATTTCAATTTTACTAATCAGATATCTTCAGGCCCCAAAAGGCAGGCTTGTGTAGCTTTTGAATAATACCTGCTTGGAAAAATTTCGGAGAAGTTTGTAGCCCGATACTTTTTTTTTGGCATTCAAATATGGAGTCTACCCATGCCCTTTACCTAACGGTCTTTTTTTTAAATAAAGCTGGAAAAAAAAATGTAAAAGGAGGCAAATTTATTGAAAATTTAAAAAACCAATTTTTTCATGAATTTTCAGCTTTTTATAAAGGGTGAGAATACATTTTTTTCAAAATATAAGGCCGATCGAGGTACTGAAATTGTAGAAAATAGAGCCTCGATTCGTATTCAATAATTTTTTTGGGTTTGAAATTAAATTTTTATATTTTAGTTGTCGTTACCCACCAGTTTTCGACGTGCACGAAGTTCGTTCGGAAGTGAAATAAAATTTAGTGAACTGCTGATACAGGCTGTATACGTGTAGCCTGTATCTCATATTTATTTATTAGAGGACTCGCCTTCGACATACTTTTATGACCACTGAGGCTGATTTTACGACGAACGAGAAAGGCGAGTTGTCAAAACGAATGACGTAAAACGACGGCACGAATCGTCATAAGGCGACTGCGGTGATCCAAATAAGAAGAGGGGCTTCCAGCACGGTACAACATCCCCCGATGCCTCAAAATTACCACTTTATCGCATTCAAATTGTAGATTCGAAATTTTCGATTTTTACACAGTTTGCTTTAAAACAGAGTATTAAAACTGACCTCACTATAGGGTTACGACTGGGAACGATAAATATTATTCGTTTCGTGAGAAAATAAAACAATTGATAGGTAGGTACCACTTTTCCATTCTGACAATTGTTTATTTTATCCACGCGTTATGATTATATATTTATGTATGCGCATATATCGTCCACATTATGTGTCTAATGATTTGAGAAAAGTACAAAACGGATAGAACTGAATTCTTTCGAGACATAGTTTTTACG
This sequence comes from Ericerus pela, assembly GCA_011428145.1. Lineage (NCBI taxonomy): Eukaryota > Metazoa > Arthropoda > Insecta > Hemiptera > Coccidae > Ericerus > Ericerus pela. Next base: position 660,643 of record WOFM01000556.1, read on the forward strand.
TTGGAGAAAGTCTGAAAAAGTTCCGTGTCTATCGGTTCGTTAGTTTCCCAGAAAAATGAAAAACATAAAATTCCTAAAAAAGTCGTTATTCCAAGGCTTTAAGAAAACGACGAAATGGATCGTGCTGAATTTCTCACTATAGATCAGTCCTTATGTACACCTTTGATGGAAGTTTGATGCCAATAAATTCAGTTGTTTTTGAGAAAACTGTGAAGAAAAATTGCTGGAAAAAGTTTGATGTTTACTGTTTTGAGAAAACTAGCAAAAAAAACAGGGCTGAAATTTTCACCAAATGTATTTCTTATATGAAACCAAGTCTGATAAAAATTTGATGCCCATTGGCCCAGTAGTTTCGAAGAAAACAGGAAAGAAATATTTTTTGAAAATGATTTTTGGCAATAAAATATCGATAGATCGATATTTTTTTGAGGATATCGATAACTATTGATAGTTTTTCGTAATTGTTTGCCTGAATTTCATAATGCAATTGTGGAATACCTTGTCGTGAGAGATATTCACACTAGAAGGTTTTCAACAGTATTTGCGTGTTCTGCCACTTCATTCAATTAAGTATGGGAGAGCCAAATCCTCGGCGAATACTGGCAATTTTTGAGCCAGTTCGGAGAGTTTATATACAGAATTTGACACACGCACACAGACACACATGCATACGTACATGTACGTAATTATGTCATGCGTTACGTCGTTTCTTGCCTCTGTCGAGGTGATAAGAAACGACGCAGCGCGTTTGGTACCAGGCTGTGACATCACTGAGATCGTTATCTGGTAATTGATCTCGGCCCGTGCAATGTATCTTACCTGTACGTACGCACAGGTACGAACATACAAACGCACCAGTGTAAATTCGTCTAACGTCATAAAGACGATTATTGCTAGCCTTTGGGCAACGACTGTCGTCGAGGGGTGCGAGCCCCTATTACCTCATACGAGTATTGTCCCCACAGCAATATCGATAAATCGATATGTTTGTCAGACGTAGATATTTTTTGTAATTTTTCGAGTATTTGGAATTTTTTTGAATTTATTGCGGATGAAAATTGGCAAACTGGGTTTTCTAGCGATGTATAGCTGCGCTAGAGTATTTTTCATTTCGAAATCGAGTTTTTTCCTACCAAGTATACAGCATATAAACTTTCCCCTCCCCGTGGATCCGTCCATGAAACGACGAACATTCGGTAAAGTAGCCACAGAGCAACAGAGAGTGTAAACAAGTGGGCAATAATACGAAAGTCGAACTTGAACAGCTGAAAAAATAAGCAAATAAAATAATATTCGTAATAATAATAATAATAATAATAATAATAAAATTCGGGTCTAAATAAAGGAGGAAATAAAAAGAGGATGGAAAATGATGATGACGACGACTACGACGACGGAGGAGGTGGTGGCGGTGCATGTGAAGGGGGCTGGTGGTGTTCTTTTCATATTTTCGTACAGCACTCTGGCACATATATTGCGAGTACGATGGCTTATCCGGGGCCGAGTAGAGTGGTTCGTTTTGTTCTACACGAGAAATGCGGCCACCTCAAATTTTTTCGACGCTTTTCCACGTTTCCCCTCACCCCCGACTTTTTCGTGAAACAAGCTACGGTTGGAGGGGAGGAGGGTGGCGGGGTACACGAGTAAAACTTTAAAACGCAGGCGCGATGCTTACACGTTCTCAGTCGCCTTCTTCGTCTCCTTTCGCCACTCATCTCCCTCGACTATCACACCCCTCAACCCCGCAACCACCTCATTGTAGCCCCCTTCACCCGCTGCTTTACTACGCCCCGCTAAAAATAAACGACGACGACGAGTACCCGAGTAAGTTCGCGTTTTACTTTTTTGTTTTTGGTTGGGTATTTTTTTGGTTCTCTTTTTTTTTTTTTTTCCCTTCCAACCTCTTACCAAGACAGTCGTCGTGTTGTGGCTCTCTCGTCTTTTTGGTCGTCGAAGCGATCCGATTTGCTGTTTCGTCTTAAACGCAGTCACATGCTTCAGTCTTGTACCGATAAAGCAATTTTCTTTACGTCGTTCTCGGCCCCTCGAAGAATTTTTTATTTTCTTTCGTCGCGGATACGAAAATAATAATAATAATAATACCTAATAATAATAAAAATTATAATAAAATTAATAATCAGCACCAACTAATCAGTTAATAATAACATTTTTTTTCATCAGCCCCAACTGATCGAATTAACCTTATTTTCGAGTCATCGTTTTGTTGTTGTTATTTTTGCTTTGTTTTCTTTTTCTCCTTGTTTTTGTTTTTGTTCTCTTGTTTATTGTCCTCGTTTTCTTTTCTTTATTTTTTTTCCTTTTAGATCAATCGGTGGTGTTTCGCGATTAAAAAAAAAACCAAATATATAGAAGTATATATATATATTTATCTGTTTATTCGTTTGCCGAAGGTTTGCATTAGCACCGATTAACATGGAAGAGGAAAATACCGGCGAAAAAGAGCTGTCCGAAGAGGCTAAGGATATTTTACCGGAAGAAACTGGAAAGTCGACAACTTTTCGACTGGATGGCGCCACATATACGATAGGTAAGTGTTGTTGCGTACTCTTACGGCCCCTTCGAAGGGTGCAATCGCTAGAGTGGCTGAGTGCCATCGTTTCCCCCCAAAATATACTTAGGTTATAAATTTTAAAACCGTGCCAATACGATGGTGAAAACTGCATCTGACCGGAGTGCCTCCTTTAGCTGGAAAACCTGGTTCAAAGTTAGCATTGTAGGTGTGCCGACGGGTGCGTACGAAGTATTTTCAATGGGCAACCCGAACACATTTGAAAAATAAAACAAATTCTGAAAAAACGTTACGGATGCGTACGTACCAAACGTGTTTGCCAATGCTTTTACTAATATTACGGATACTATTTTATTCAACAAATTCGCAACAGCTCATGCGGTTTTATGCGTTGAAGTTTCCTTGTATCGAATTCGATGTCGAAGCTGGATAGCTGCGGTCTTAGGATGGTGGTGAAGCCTATACTTAAATATTCATGTTTTGCAGCAAAACATTCCATTCGGTGGTTTATTCAACATCGTAAACCGGAAGATAAAGATGTATAAGTCCTTACTCGGTACAGATCAATGGTAATCAAGGTGCTTCGGCTATCAAACGCAATACCTTATTCTGGAAATGCTGAATAGTAATCCCTGTTTGATATTTTTTGTTTTTGTGGTTCCCCGCAGCTGGATACTGAAGCATTACACAAGTCTCAATGTTATCATATCCAAATTCGATTGCGCAGACGTAAGCAGTTAGCCAGTACCTACTTATAGTATTCGCATTCTCAGCCTTTCAGGTTTAGTTTTAGTTTTTCACGCGATGCTTCTATGCGCAGTTCAGTTTTAATACAAATGCAGTCGCAGCTACTTTGCGAAGTTATTAATTGTTTTAATGACAGTTATTGGACGGGTCCTGGGAATCTGAACCGTCCCTTAGCCAAGAAAAAAGGCTCGAATTCTAAAAATTGTGTATGTTAATCAGTTTTAGTGATATTTTTGTTGCGGGGGCAGGGTCAGAAGAGACCTCTGTGAACATGTGAACCCCCTCCTTAAGACGGAATTATATACCCCCTTGAGCGGTGCCGATGAAGAAATAATTTCGATCCACTAGGCTGAATGTTTCACTTTATAGAACACTCCCTAGCATCGTCAGTATCTGACTGGAAATTGGCGACGGCCTTATCATCAGATTTATGTAGATGCGTTCCATGTGGTGGCATTCCTGAATCGCATCGCATCCACCTGCCCCTATTCGTAAGGGTAGATATCGGTTTGGGAGGTAAAGCTTAGACTCGTCACTATAAGACTGCACTCAAGCTCGGTCAATTG